>DWRA01001497.1:0-16819 GCA_018250295.1 Spathilepia clonius
GCTAGGAGAATGTGTGAGTGGTATGGAGTTTATTTATTTATTTATAGAACTACTTACAGAAGTACATGCTAGTTACTTAACAATATATAAACTTCATTTTATCGTGCTGGATACATGTAATTCCATTTATAAGTAGTTACAGCATGCATTATTGTATATTTTAACGATAACATAATTAATCTATTAAGTATTTTTTAAAAACATAAAATATCTTCTATAATTAAAAAAAAAAGAAACTTAAATGTAATATTTGAATTTTTAAATAAATATCAAGTATTTTAGTTTAGAGCCGAAAGTACGATATACTGATACAGAATACACAGTCCTGTTTCACCATGTTTATGTATCCGGTTGAGTTGCAAATTGAGATAAAAGAACCACAAAGCAGAATAGACTCTCATTAGCTGTTTCGATTTTCTACTTCTTTATTTCTAGTTTAAATCAGGTACGTAAAGTATATGGATACGGTGATTTTTTCTATTTCTAGGCTATCCCCCCCCACCCCCTCGGGATGCCAAAGGGTGTAAATTCAATATCTAAGACGTTTTTCTCTCAGAGCGAGAGGGGTCATCCACCGCACTGGTCAAATGCGAATTGGTAGACTTTCCACACCTTTGACAACTTCTTTTGTTCAAAGAACTCTCAGATGTGTAGGTTTCCTCGCGACGTTTTTGTTCACCGTTATAACAAGTGATAAATAATTTGTAATACGCATATAACTTCAAAAAATCAGAGATGCGTGTCTTCCAATTGAACCTGAGACCTCGCGACTGAGAGGCCGTGATTCAACCACAAGGCTAAAGAAACATCTCATACGAATTCCACATTACATACGTTTTATAATCAAAATATGCACGGAAACGTATAACGTATCATTCTACCAATAGTATAACACATTCGACGCTTGTGCTTGTTCAAATAATTCGAAATTGCGAAACTGATCGATTTATAAATATTTAATATATGAAAAATGTAAACTATTACTGAGATATCACTCACCGAGAACGAGCAGCACCGCGAGGGCAGCTAATCCTCTTGAGAGTGCCATGATGGACACAGTCACTTTTACACTTCACAGTACACTTTTGTCACTTCCAGGAAGAAAAACAAAAACTATCGTGAATTAAAAAACCTAAAATCTCCACCAGCCGCGGTGCGGCCGGGCTTGGCCCGAATCTGAAACAAAAGAATTTTATTGCATTATTCGTAACTCACTATAGTACACTAGTACACACTTTTTTCATTTCTGAGAAGCCCAGAACAAGAGTAGTCACGAGTACGCGTACGTGAACGTAGCGAGACAAAGAGCTTTTTATTCACAAAGTGTGGATGTTTTGAGTGGAGTCAAAATTCTGAACATCATCAAAAAAAGTTATATCTTATTGTTAACTTTTTGCTCCGAAATTTCACACGCGAACTTAAGCGATAATTACGTGACGCATGAATATTTAATTATTTTTTGTTTTGAGTCTAGAAACACCACCGACACAACCATGTATGTATTCCTACCTTTTAACATTATTTTTAAGCGGTCGTGTGTTAGAGGGTGCGGTAAGGGAGTGACCCTTATATCTATGAAGCGTTCTAATTTCATACGGAACAACGCATCAGTGTCCGACTTCAGTCACAACTCTAATCCTATCTAGAGTTGATCAGAAATGACTACGGACGACAGTGGCCTCTTTCCATAGGCGAATGGCAGATTCATTTGAAATTTGCTTATTACTTCATTATAAAAAAATTATATCAAAAATATTTTTATGAGTTCAAACTAAGCTACTTCTTTATAATCAAATGTCTTAAAAATATTTTAATGCATTTCCATCGATGTGTCAGGTCAGTGCACCATAGAGTTACTAATGTCTACGATTAGCAACTATATAAACGAATTATTTATGTGTAAGCTACTCCCTATAGAGCTCGGCGCTATCGTTAGCGTGACAAAGCCACGCGCAACGCCTGCGTTAAGCATATTAATTATAGTTACGTCTGTTCTTATTATTTCAGGTTCAAATAAGGGCCTGCACAACTAAATAATGATCATTGTTACTTTTTGTTGAACGAATCATAACAAGGTTTAGAGCACGTGAAACCACCTTAAAATTTGTATGGTTTTAATTAACGCGAATTGTCATTTAGATTTTTTTTTAAAAAGAGACCTAACTGAAACTGAAATTAATATTTTACGCATAATTGATATTCTAATCTCTAATTATTTGTTCAGTTTGTAATCTTTACTTATTTGTTCAGTATTTCGCATATTAGGTCTCATTCAGTATGATGTAAAGATAACTCTTAGTTTTATTATCAGGGATTATTAGGTTAAGAAGAGGTCTCCTGTGGCTGGAATGAGTTTTGTATTAAATGAACTTGCCATAGGGTCACAATAAATGATTATAACTATTTGAGGAATGTATTATGATAGGGTCTACAACACGTTACCTATGCCTTTATTACATATTTATAAAGTTTTTCACTATTATAGTTAGTTTACATTAGATTACAAGTATTACTCTTATGTATCTAGTTAAACATTAGTTTAGTGGACACTTGCTGGATTGTGGATGTGCTTGTATACATCAAATTCAAGTGTCTTTGTCTAATATCAAAATAACAACTCTAAGGTACTTACAGCAAAGAAAACAATTACTAAGATTTTTGTTTGTATGTACTGTATGTATATTTGTGTGGTTAAACTCAGAAAAAGGCTTAACCGATTTTCTTGAGGCTTTTTCTGACAGATAGCTGATGTTATAGAAATAATTTGTGCTACTTTTATATTAGAAAATATATTAGGGTTCCAAGTATAAAAATTAAAACCCATGAAATATACCGCCCCATTTTGTTAATCTGTCATACAGATATATAATTTCGCTCATATGTTTATTGAGTTATGTATTTTTAAACGCGGGTGAAACTGCTAGGCTTGGTTAGATAAATAATAAAGTTATCATAGCATGTCTGGCGAGCTGCTGACGTTGGCTAAAGCCGATTGAATAAGCGCTCCGGAAGCGCTCCTTATGGGCGGGTGTCCTCTAAACACCAGAATTAAGCGGCCGTGACATCACTGCATTGAGCACAATAAACTCTATCGAACGATTTAAGCAATGTGTTACAATCCAGCTTACAATACAACAAGATCATAATATTACTTCAAGTAGATTCTTTATTAAGGTTCCGTTTACGGAGATGGCTAAAAAGCGCCATAGAAACGACATAATATACATTTTTTTTCATAAACTCCTTTTACAATCTTTTTGTTCCTTAGAAGTCTTTTTTATAGAAACATTTTTATCGTTCAAATAATCACATGTTTTATAAATATGGTTGAATAACATAAACTAACAATATTATGAATATAAAAATATGTTATTAATAATATAAAGACATGTATAAGAACTGCTCAAATGTAAATTATATTACTCTTATCGAGCATGAAATAATAGACAAAAATATTTACTATCAGCAATTATACGCACAGTTCTATAATAAGAAAATGACATATTTGCGATGTTTTTATTATTTTTATATTTTACGGCAGGACTACATGGTGAACAACTTTTAAATTTTTAACCGTTCCAAATGTTTGGCTGTATTTATTTATTTTAGACTAGCTGAACCCTGAAGATTATCTCAAACTGATAGTCAGACAAAAATCCTAATATTTTTTGTGTTAAAAGTATCATATATACTTACGTGCCCATTTAGTGAAGAGAAATTATTTTGATATTAGAAATACAACAATACATAGATATATTAGAAATATAGGTATTTCCATTTTATTTATAGATATGACACGAAAACGCGGGAAATACTTGTAATTTTTTTGTTGTATCTAGTTATAATTATTGTCGTAGAAATAACTAGAATTTTGAAGTAGTAAATAGATTTGTTATCTTCGGAGCAATTTAGCTGTATACAAAGACCCATCTCGCTATTAACGTAGGTCGGATCCTTGATAAAAAAAACAATGTACTGTCACATTGTTAAGACCTGTTCGACTAGTTGGCCTCCGGAGTTGGCTGTTATTTTTTTAATTAAGATTACATTTCTGAGCAATAAGCAAAAATGAAAAGAAGTTGGTAACACTGACAAAGAAAGACACAAATTGAATTCAAAGAGCAATGAGGTAACTGAAGTAGCATTTGGTCGTAGACCTTGACGTTAAGTGTTACTGGAATGCAGTTTTTTTATATATGTTGGAATAGCAAACGAGCAAGCAATCCACCTAATGGTAAGTGGCCACTGCCGCTCATGGACATGTGTAATCCACCTCAGATATGGCTAGAATCCTATCTGAGATTACCTAATTACTTACTTACTTACTTTTTGTGTTATTTTGTCTCCCTAACCAGTAGACATAATATTACAATATGAAGAATTCAGCACGTAAGACTATCTCTGCAGTTAAACTTCCTCAATTAAAACGAAATTATAAGCGGAAGTGCTAAAATTTAAAACTGTTTTTAAACTGTGTGGGTAAATGACCCCCGAGGGGTCGCAAAGCCCCCATAAAGGGGTCACGAGGAATTGCGAAGCGACAGTAAATGTAAAGTTCAAAACATATTTTACATGATTTTACCTTTTACCAAAAACATGATAATTAATGGACTTTTGTAGGTAAATAATTATCTATTTAATTCCTATGTAATTATAAAAAATAAACGTTTCGTATCGATTTCACATTGGTGACATAATAAAATAATAGTTAGAAATAATGGAGAGTTGTGAAACATTTTCACACAGTAAGGGGGTCGTCTTCGTCAATTCATTATTGTCCCATTGCAGGGGACGTTTCTCCTTTCAGAGAGAGAGGGGACAAGCCAAAGTTCACCGCGCTGGCCAAGGGCGAATTGGTAAACTTCACTTTTTTTTTCAAAGAACTCCCGGATGTGCAGATATCCGCACTATATTTTCTTTTACCGTTATATCAAGTGATAATTAATTTGTAATGCATAACTTCGAAAAAAAATCAGGTGCCTGGGATTTAAACCTTGGACCCCTCGACTGAAAGGCCGTGATTCAGAACTAGGCTATCACTTTTATAATATAATAAGGGGGTCGCGCTATGATAAACATTAAAAACCACTGATTTAAAACATTTGCTCACTGCGGTGGCAGCACTGTCGCTACAGAGCGTACACACGAACGTGCGTGAGTGGGAGGTTATTTCGGGCTCCATTATCCAGAAATGGCTACGCTCCGTTTATGTTTGAATTTCACAAGAACGTTTTTATTGATCGAAAATGGTTTCGGTAAAGATATATGCGGCGATCCTAATAGTTAGCTCTGTTTTTTACTTTTTTACTAAAAGGTCTATGTGTAAATCCTTTTTAAATAATGAATGTGACAATTTAGATGTTCATTGGGATTAGAAATATTTTTTTCTGTCAATATATTTCAAATTTGGAACTTATTACTTTAACGTACGTAACAAAGGTAGCTTGATGTAAGCGGTTATTTTTAATATAAAAGAAATAGTACGTAGCATTTAAAATTACGACAAAAACATTTTACGACCTTATTTAGATATCTAGTTTATTGTTTCTTTAAGGTCACAACCCGTAGAATATACCAATTTTAATGTAGTCTACAGAAAGAAAAAAGCTTCATTGGAAAAACCATTCGATTTGGTGCAAAATTAACTCTTTCCTAATATAATGAATACAGTACGTTCTATAACTTCAGTTCGTTCTATATTACAAGATTTAACTTATGTAGCCCATACACTTGATATACGGTAATGCAATCTTGGTCCTTACCGCAAGGCACCACGGTCACTAGAGCAACAATAATTTCTCAAGCCAGTGGTTACTTTACATTTCTATTTTCATTACCATTATGTGTGAATGAAACATAAAAGACAGACAAATGCGTAGACATATGTGGTCAATGTGGTTGTATATTCTATATCAGTAGTTGAATGACGATGTACAAAACTTAAAAATAGTTTTTAATGTTATTATTTAGTACTAACTGAATCCCGGCGTGTTTTAGGCGGAACTCGAAATTATTTTCATTTTCTAAAATTAAAGTAGGCAGTTCCTTAGAACATTAGCTATCTATTACCAGTAAAAGTCCCTTGAAAATCGGTCCAGCAGTTTCGGGAGATTAGCCTAAACAGACAGACAAAAATCTTAATAAAGTTATTGTATTTTATTTATGTAAGTATGGCGTAACTTTTATTTACATTCCAAAAACAGTTATTTTGATATTGAAAACATACACTTCTCTTAATTCTATAGATTATGTATTTGATTGGATATTATACGGATCAACAACATAACTAACATTTAGTTACACTAGTAAACAAGAAAGATCATAAACCTACATTACGATGCTATTTACACGTTCTCACTAAAACGCTAAAATGTAACCGTTGCCGCTCGCAGCATGCAACAAAATTGCAAACTTATCTATCCGCAGACAATTCGATTCGGCTGAAAATCCGTGTTCTCCAATCTCGTCTGGTGTACAAAGTTGAGTGCATATCTACGAGTCTGCGTGTACGTGTGTGTCTCAAGCGGCGAGTTACCAAGAAGCGTGGTATCGACTCGCCCGCTGTCTGGGAGGCAGCGTTCGTCACATGCCTCGGGGCGACCACCCCCGCTAGATCTTACTTGATAAATTCCCTTCTATATTCATTTTCTATGTAATAAGTTTACGCGCCCGACAGTAACTCTATTACTGCCTATAGAGGAACTCGTAGCGTGGTTTATTAAATTTTGCACTTGAGATGGACTTTAAAAGTATTATTTAAATTCAACATGATTTAACTGCAACCGTATTCAGCATACAGTTTTAACAGTGAATAAAAGATTACGATCAAATTTGTCATTATAACTTTTTCTATTACTTTAGTTATTAAAACCTTTTCTAAGTTACAATTTGTTAACTATAGAAATACATATATCTCTATCCCCTCTTAAATTCGAAGTAAAATTAATTACTCAATCGTAGTCTCCATCTACTGTGTCTCATTGAATAGCAATTAAGTACTAATTAAGCGACAATAAGATACGCATTGCTAGTTTTTTACACATTTCATTAATCTTGTCGTAAAAGAAAAACAATACGTCTAATCGTTTAAATCTTTTGTTAAGCTTCAACAAAAAGGGGTAGTGAAGTAAATACTTGACAATAAAAGTAATCCGTCTTCGCAGTGAAGTAATTTAACACCCCCGTCGTCTGCATATTGGTGCCTCCTACCTACCACGTGCTAAAGCAACAACTTATTTAAAGAACAATTGAATTGAATATCATTGTTCTTTAGTTGGTTATAAGAGATTTTCGAAGGTTCCCGACAGATGTCTGGTATAGCCGTGCGTCTACCTGACGTCTCGTAGCCATAAAACGGGCCCCGACCGCTTTTCGGTCGTTTTGCACCTGCCTTGTCGAGCTCATTGTGCGGAAGCAAACGTTTGGATCAAAAATTAAAAGAAACCTGTTCAATAGATAAACATTTATATTTACTTGAAAGCTACAATTCTTAAACTTGGGCTAGACAACCTGTTTTTCTTTGTTAAACGTTTCTTTCCTTAACGCGTTGTTTGCATTAAAATATTAGTTCGGAACGACTCCATTCCCCTGAACTGCTGTAATAATATAGATTAGTTTTAACGGTCACAGCGTGCGTAGGGGGAGTCACAGTTCGACCCTGCCTAAAACATTAGTCACATAAATATCATATAAATTATGCTGACATTTTAATGAATGAAAACGGTTACAACTAGGTAAGTAGAAAAACGGTTAAATACGAAACTGTTCAAAATATGAAGTATAGATTTTTGGTTGTTGTCCGAAGCTGTTACATTTATCTGCTAGTTTATTTTTAGAGAGCATCACTTTAAGTGTGCTCTGTGGTGTGATACATGATGTCCTAGGCGTGGTCATATAATTGACACTCAAAAGTACTTCCGCTACTACGCAGAGATAATTGTGAATGAACTTAAAAATAATAGCATAAATATTTACTCATAAATCTGCGCGTTGTATGTCTATGAATCATTGATTACTCAGAATATGACTGAATTGAAATACTTATGCATTATGAACACATTTTATAATAACTTTAGAAACATTTCGAATCCAAAGGGTCTCTACATTTATATGTAATTCGCACATCGTACAACAAAGTACACAATTTCTCTACTTATCACTTTTATCGTAATTATCGCCAGTGAAAAGGTAAAGATAAATCGGCCGACTGTATCATTACGATTGATTTAAATCTGCGAAATCTATTAGACATTTGGTACTTCACGAGATCCTTGTAAACGCATGGTTTGGGCATGACTGAAAAAATATTTCTTTCAACTTAAAATCAGCAGGTAACGTAACATAGGGGATGCAATCGAACATTTCGGCATGTTTTATGTTAGAAATCGGCAAAATAGATTCGAAATTAGCGAGCCTACACTCGGTCAAGACAACATCGTTATCGATCGTGGTCGCGCGTTGTCCCTGCCGGCATTTTTTGCGAATCCCTTTGCGACTAACACAAAAATACAATGGGACGAAATTTGAATGGAGATTACATTCTTACCTGAGAGAAGTGAGTGGCGGTTCAGCGCAGCACCCACTACACTTGAAATCACAACACACGCGAAATGACGAGCGGCAACAACCGACCCGCCCAAGATATAGACGCCGAATGAGCAAGTACTATATTCTAGTACCTACAACATGAACGGCCGATGACACCCGCGGACAGAGACAGATACAGCGCTCCGTCTCGCTCACGAGTCAGCAGCGTAAAATGAGGGCCGAATTTAGACGAAATGTTACGTTTTTAGCCGATCCGTCAGGAGCAGGAGCGGAGACTGCGCACGCAGAATTTATTGCGTCCTGCGTGCACTCCCTAACGAATCTCCCGTAGATTATCTAGGGCTCCACCTGAACAAGATGGCGTCCGTTCATCTTATTTGTGTAATAAATATGGTGACGATTTTCTACATTTCAGGTACATAAATAAAATACCTCATCTATTTAAATAAACTTTAATTAAAAACCGTAAATTCAACAAATATTTCCACATGAAAACATTTGATATAAGTATGTGTTGTATAATAAATATATTATTTTGTATGGCAGTGAATTCGATATTTGCATAGAAAAATAAATAGGATTTAGTACCGTTGCGAACACTATTCACAAAATATATTAGTGGTGTTACTAAATAGAAGCATTTTATAAAATATATCATTAGTTCTTTTTTCTAAAAATGGATCAAAAAGCATAAAAGTTGTATAAGAAATTTATTTATCTAAAAATTAGTTTCAATTATATCATTGTACTTGAAGTAATATATCACCACTATTATACTATGCAAATAGAGTTGTCTGGCTTCTAACATATTTATGGCACTTACAATAAAAATAATTCCAATTATGTATTAATAGGTACCTTATGACATGAGTTTAAATATTAAAAACATCATAAATATAGGAACATAAGTGATTATTTAGGAAGACAATGTAAACCGGTTATTATATACAAAAAGTTAAAATATAATATGGTCTATTATTTGTAATTTGTTCTAATTAACAGTTTAATTATTACCACTACTCAATACTAACTTTAAAATATAATCTCAATTTCAGGTTACCACATTACTACTAGACCCATCTACTAAATTCACAATGCTTAGTGAACAAACATACTACAAGCTACATATAGTATTATTTTTGCGTTTTTAATTTTATTCTACATCATAGAATATATATGTATAAACATTAAGGCTAACAAATTGACTACTATCGCCTGAGCAACTTAGTATTGATTAAGTAGTAGTTAACGCGACAGTGAAAAGTGTCTCAGCGATTATTTAGTAGCTTATGCAACTATACAAACATATAATTGATCGACCGTTGACAGATCTTTCGAATAAAACAAAACGAGACTTGCCTGTCGGTTGTTTGAATATAAATTTTGATTATGGCTTAAGCAACAACTTCGTAGCTTAAGCGACGAGATTGCAACCTACGCAACTGTCGCGCAGGCGATAGTAGCCACGTGGTCAGCCTAAATATCAAATGTAACAAGAGAAGTGAAACTACACTACAGACACCGACATAACGTGAGGACAAAGTAGACGAAGAGAAATACAACTACATTCATATATTAATATAGGCAAGATTAGTTACTTGTTAACAAGGACGAATAAAGTACCTCCATAGCATCATACTTTACATAATGTTCATTTAAACAGTTCACATCGTTTGACTTTTAAATTAATGAGAAAAACTTTACACACTTCTTGCACTCATTTATAGTAAGTTAATAACGCATGAAAGTGATTCTTATATACGCAAACTTGATTGGTTAAGGAGAGGAAATTAAACATTTTTTTCGTAGACGGCGAAAAGCACCTATTAGGCTTAGTTATCTTTACAGTGAAGCTTACTTATATTATTTATTAGCAACAAAATTGTAGATTTTTTGCAAAAAAAAACGTTAATAATCTTATTTATGGTTCAAGCAACCTTTGAAGTTTTAGCAACATACTATTATTGATCAGTTAAAAGTAACTGATGTATTATTTTAACAGTGACGACAATTTCAAAATAGGTTTATTTTTCATACAAATCACAATTGTATCAGTAAAATTAAAAATAATGTTAACATTTTTTTTTTATTTTAGCACAAATATTTTCCATACAAGATTACACACTTGTGCTTACTACTAATAAAATGACCTCCTAATTGACATTACCGCGTGACAAATCAAAATTTAAAGCCGAATATCGAATTGAAAGAGTATTATAATTTGATAGACGTACGTCCGGTCCGAGTAAGAGGAGTACCGGTGTCGACGGTGTCGCGGGCGGTGTCGCGGTGTCGCTCTAGACGGCCTCGTGGGGGGCGGGCAGCTTCTCCCAGGAGGGCTCGACGCCCCAGATCTCGCGCGCGTACTCCGCGATGGTGCGGTCCGACGAGAACTTGCCCGAAGATGCGATGTTCTCGATCACCATCTCCGCCCACTTCGACGGGTTCTATGTGAGCAAACGGTACAGTCAGCACAAAGGAAAAACAGATTTCGTTTAAAATACACAATATTCTTTACTAATACATAATTTTACTTAAAATACACAGTATAGCCATTGTTTAAAATTTGAATTTCCAACGCTCGTTATTAATAATCAATGTATCCAATTTTTGCTAGCCAAAAACCTTAGGCTTAGCAACACATCTCTAACAGACCTCAGATAGAAACTACAAACCTTACAATAGAATAATGTGGCCCTCACTCACCTAGTACAACTTGGAAATCTCCTACATAATGTAGCTAAGATTCAGTCGGCCACTCACCTGGTACACCTTGAAGATTTTCTCCTACCACACTGTGGCTATGATTTAGTCAGCCACTCACCTGGTACACCTTGTAGACATTCTCCTACCATAATGTAGCTCTGATTTAGCAGGCCACCCACCTGGTACACCTTGGAGACCTTCTATCATAATGTGGCTAAGAATTTGTCCACCACTCACTTGCCACTTGCCAGCCAACGTGGTAGAAGAAGGTCTCCAAGGTCTACCCTTGGAGACATTCTTCTACCACAGTGGCTATGATTCAGTCAGCCATCCACTTGACACATCGTGGCGAACTTCTATCGGCCTCTCACCTGGCACACCTTGTAGACCTTCTAACACAATGTGGCTACGATTCAGTCGAGCACCCACCTGGTACACCTTGGAGACCTTCTCCTGCGCGGCGATGTATGCATCGTAGTCGGCGAGGTGCAGGAAGCGGTCGTGCTGCAGCAGCACGTCGGCGATGTGCGCGAAGCGGCCCGGCTCGCCCGCCGAGAAGAACCCGCTGCGGATCTGCTCGATGCACTGCCGCAGCTCCGGGTTGCGTTCGTAGTACTCGTACGCGTTGTAACTGGTTTAGTAATGTTGTATTAATAATGTTTTTGGGGTTCCATTGAAGAAATAAAACCTTCAACGGCGTCTAAGTGTTTTGTCTGTATGTATTGTTTTAGGGTTAAATTGAAAAAGTAAACCTTTTACGGAACCTAAGTCTTTCGTCTGTATTTCAATTAATTTATTTGTATATTTCGTTTTTAGAGTTTCACTAACAAAGGAAACGCTTAACCAAAACTGTCCGTATGTTCTTCTGGGTGTTTTTTGTAACTTTTGACAATTATATATATTTAAGCTACAGTAATCACTTGATTTAAAAAAAAGAGTCCTCATATATTATCGCATATAAACTAATGCGTATTAGAAAATAAATAGGGATGCCATAGGTCTTTTTCTTTTCAGTATTTTATTTTTGCTTTATCATAGTAGTATATTCTTCCTCTACAGTTATTGGCATACCAACAAATAAAATTACATAACAGTCTAAAATCTGTCAATAAAACGAACTTCTCATAAGTATATAATCAGTGCCCCTACGATTCCATCGTATTCTTTTGAAATAACACATTTCTACTATATTAGAAACTTACCCGCGTCTTTGCAACGCTTCCACGTCATCAACGCGCATTCCGAATATGAACAGATTATGTTCGCCGGCTTCTTCCGCCATCTCTACGTTCGCTCCGTCCATGGTGCCGATGGTCAAAGCTCCGTTCAGCATGAACTTCATGTTGCCGGTACCAGAGGCCTCAGTACCAGCGGTGGAAATCTGCTCGCTGAGATCAGCCGCCGGCATTATGCGCTCCGCCAGAGTCACGCGGTAGTTCTCCAAGAATATCAACTTCAGCTTATCGCCGACATCCGGGTCATTGTTCACCTAAAATGCAGTATGAGTTATGTATTCTAAAGTCCCATATATAACACTCCTACGAACGAGGCTAACCGCATAATAGGAATCAGAGTATTGTGAAACTTCACTTAGCAAAACAATATTATGAGTAAAATCGTCAGTGATGTGTTTGGATTCCTCAATATATTTTTTAATATATATGTTATGTAAGAGTAATTATTATGTCGTTTGATATTGCATAGTAAATTGGCAATTTGGCACAAACAATACCATTCTATTTTGATCATTGACTCACCTATTTCTACCCCACTGTGAATTAGATTCTAAATACCATGATTACACTATAAAGCATTATTTTGTGCATAAAATTTTGTTCGTAATTTATGTGTAGCGAATGTTCAATATTATATGCTGTATAAGTATGTTTAGTTTTTAATGCAACATTTGTAAAATAATGTTTCTGATCAAAACAAACTTACGGTGTTTCCAACAGCACAGGCCAGCGCAATCATCTGCTTGGCGACATAGTATCCGGGGGCCGCCTTGCCGCCGATCATGACGGTGCGGGGCGTTATGGGGGCGCTGGGGTCGCGCTTGATGCGGTTGTACAGCGTGATCACGTGCAGAATGTTCAACAGCTGCCTCTTGTACTCATGGATGCGCTTCACTTGCACGTCGAACATAGAGGCGGGATTAATTTTAACCCCGGTGTCCCTTTCGATCAATGCTGCCAGTTTGAACTTGTTCTCTTGCTTCACCTTCATGATAGCGCGCTGGAACGTGGGATCTTTCGCCCAGCGCTTGAGACCCTGCAGTTTCTCCAAGTGGGAGGTCCATTCGTCTCCAATCTTGTCGCAGATGAGGTCCGAGAGACCAGGGTTGCAGAGGAGCAGCCAACGGCGAGGAGTTATTCCATTGGTCTTGTTCTGGAATTTGTGGGGCCACATTTCGTAGAAATCGCGGAAAACAGTGGCCTTGAGAATATCCGAGTGAATAGCGGCCACGCCATTCACGGCGTGGGAACCCACCACGCAGAGGTTGGCCATGTTGACGCGTTTCTCCCCTTCCTCCTCGATGAGGGACATCCGACGCATGCGGTCGAGGTCATTAGGCCAACGTTTTTGAACTTCTTGGAGATGCAAGAAATTAATGTGATATATCAGCTGCATATGTCTTGGAAGGACATTTTCAAGCATGGAGCATGGCCACCTCTCCAGAGCTTCAGGCAAAACAGTGTGATTGGTGTAAGCACAGCATTTGTTAACGAGATTCCAGGCTTCATCGTACGGGACTTTCTCAATGTCAAGCAAGATCCTCAACAACTCAGGAATAGCCAAAGATGGATGAGTATCGTTGAGTTGGATGGCAACTTTGTCAGGAAGGCTATCAAATGTAGTCCTAACGGCTTCACGGGAGCCAAACTTAGATGATTTGTATCTCCTTATTATATCTTGGAGAGTAGCCGCGCACATGAAATATTCCTGTCGGAGACGTAACTCCTTCCCTTCGAAGAAGTTGTCATTGGGGTAAAGCACCCTTGAAATATTTTCAGCAACGTTACGATCCAAAACAGCTTGAATGTAATCACCAGAGTTAACTGAAAAAAAAGTATCATTATAGTTTCGGTCACAAAAAATTCAAGATCAGAGAAAGTACATATAATACATAATACTCACAGAATTTTAAGTTAAAATCGATTGGGCTCTTAGCAGACCAAAGTCGCAGTGTATTGACAACGTTGTTGTTATAACCAGGGATTGGGTTATCGTACGGCATCGCGAACACAATCTGGTGACACAAAGATATTTCGTTGTTTTAATAAAAATATAAGTATGCACATAAAAATAACGCGTAGGTACGTTTTACACAAACATATTTCATTTTGTAAATAAAGTTACAGGAATGTAAAACGAAAGTATTTTGTAAATTACAAAAGTTATATCGATATAATTGTCATTCCCATTTGTTTTTTGAACAACATGATAATAAAGTGGTCTTTAAATATTATGACTATCTAAACCACAGGTTCCCAACCTCTTATGGATTACTGCCCCTTTAAAAAGAAAACAATTCCAATACCACTTTTAATAAGATAAATATTTTATAATGCTGGAATGTGTTTTTCATGAAAATATAGGTATTTAATAACGATCCTCATTAGTCCTTGAACCCGCTAACGCCCCCATAAAAACCTCCAGCGACTACTTAACTAGGGGGGCAAAATAGCCCCAGTTGGGAACCTCAGATCCAGACAGACATACATGGTACAGAAATAGCTTTTTGCGACCTGCAGTATCTTGTTATAATGTTTTGCGAAATGCAAACACAAAATATTTACACATTTAATGTAAATATTGTACTATATTTACAAACTACAAATTTTTGCTGACATTGAGCCAGCGAGGGTGGGGGGGGATCCCGATTGGTGATTATGACAATAATTTATTTCTGATATTTTTGTACAATTTAGTACGTTTTCATTCAATTGTTTACGTAAGCATAAAGGAGAGTAAAGTCTAGTTTACTTTCAATGACAACTACCTATAGAGCTGGCGGTCAAAAATAACAAATTTTCTACCCAAGTAATACTTGGATGACCCTTAAGACCTTGACCATCCAGTAGGATGGCAGATTTCGTCTGGTCTTTTAGAAAATCAGATAGAACGGCAGATTTCGTCTGGTCTTTTAGAAAATCTATTGGAATGGCAGATTTCCTCTGGTCTTTTCGAAAATCAATTAGAACGGCAGATACCATCTGTTGTTATAGAACCTCACCTGCGTGTCGACCCACTTCTTGCCTTGCGGCGTATCCACCACGCGGCCATAGAAGTTGACCGGCAGCATGAACTCGGGGCGCGCCTTCTCCCACGGGTTGCCGTAGCGCAACCAATCGTCGGGTTCCTCTTGCTGTTCACCGTTCTCGATCTTCTGCGCGAAGATACCGTATTCGTACCTTATACCTGTTGAGAGATATTAAGACCTTATTGCTTGTTGATTTACGTTTGCTCTTCAATTTTTTTTATTGTGTAGAAGTAGCAAACGAGCATACAGTTCACCCAATACAATCGCTTCCCCTCCATCATATCGTAAGAATTGAGTAAGGGATTCGTGGGAGGGTAGCAGCCTCTTCCTAGTAGCCCTTTATGTGTGAAATCGCCAAGGCACTTTTCATGTTTTTTTATTGTGTAGAAGTAGCAAACGAGAATGCAGTTCACCCAATAGAATCCCTTTCCCCCATTCAATCATCGTAAGATGTAAGTAACGGATTCATTGGAATGTAGCAGCGCCTCCCTTGGTAGTTTTTCATGTATGAAATCTCCAAACCACAAATCTATGATACAGACATGTAACTCATAACTATAAGATCACCAAGGCAGATCTAAGAACTCATTACGATAGGCAAAGCGTCCTCGGAAAGATGACGTGCTGTAGTAGATTTCAATCATCTAATAACCATAAACCATTAATAAGACAGTTTAACAAATTTTGTAATTAAAAACAAAACGTTTCACGTTTTAAATTAATTAAATACTTCAGTATGTGTATTTGAATTTTAAACGAAATCTTCAGTATGCAAGTACTAGAAATTTTAGTAGGTGTTGGCACATACTTAATGTTGGAAATTGATGATATTGTTTAGGAAAATTCCTATGGCACACATACAAATAGTAAGTCGAAGGAAACTCCTATGTGCTCACCCACTATTTCAATTCTAATTTTATTAATGTAAAGTTTGTGCCAAAATGACTACCCACTTCACTCAGAATATAATAATAAAAGTACGGAATTTTAGTTTTAACACTCCCTTCACTATAACTAAACTTTGTTTACTTTTTTTCAACAATATTATGATAAATAGACACAAGCTACATAGCCTTACTTACTGAATACATATTCAGTAAGTATTAAATTTTCAAAACCATTTCTTATTGACTTTAAACTGACCACATACATACAGTAAGACTTAAGTATCGAATGAAATATTACATAAAGAAAATTTGTCACTCTTTCAAGAATTCTAAGAAAAGCGTATCTTCAAGTATCTAAAGGTGGTAGAACTCTTTGTAGTTCGACTCCGGCGACACCACCGCCACACTTATTTCT
>DWRA01001498.1:0-16818 GCA_018250295.1 Spathilepia clonius
GTTATCTGTGACACTTTGTGACACTGACATTCCTGATTGACAGCGTCATGTTCAATTAACAAAATACCATCAGTAATATCATATAAATCTTTAAAATTAATTTTTATATAATAAATCTGTAAAGTTATTATTCTGAGTAGATATTAATAAAAAATAAACATGTTTTCTAAAGTCCGTAGATACATAAACGATCTATTGTCTTATACACACGACACGACAATAACTTTCATATGCCAGTATAGACTTACTTTTAAATTAAAATTTGTCTGGGAGAACAAGTTGTAAACAAAAGTTATTAGAAACCTTTTTTCCACAAAGAATTTATTGTAGCATCATAACAAACAATTAAATACAGCCACTACGATACAAATGTTGTGAGATAAGTCCGTTAAATTTCGCTAGATATCTTGCATATAACCGGTACACGCACGATTAAAATTCTGACATACTTGTTCCGTTCACTTGTGCACAATGAAGAATACAAGCCTGTATAACATCTCACAAGGAATTAGAAATAGAATTTTATTAGTTTCAATGGTGTAAAATATACTACTTCTACCAATCCGCATTGGAGCACCTTGGTAGAGTACGTTCCAGGACTGCCCCGACCATAGAGAGACTTACCCAATAGTGGGGATGAAAATGGTTGAGACCATCCATAATATTCTTATTTGTGTGTGAAGTCCGCTATTCCATTTTAGATCGTCGTGGTGGATTATGGGCCGATTTTTTTACGTTCTCTGACGAGATTACTATCTGTTTTTCTTTATTTTTTTTTCGTTATTATTCCGTAATCCAGCAATGTGTTAATGATAACTGTAGAAAAGCTGTGAAATACTTTGAATAAAGACACGCCACGTTAACCTTGGACTGAAAATCAATGTTGAACATTTAAATGATGCTATGAATTTTTTATAACACGTAGGTATAACATGTAATTTTCATTTCTGCCCATACAACTGTTGACATTCACGCTATAAATTATTTTATGTCGTATTTGATTTTACTTACGTTTGTTGCGTTTACGTGATTTTTTTATAAATACTTTTCATTTCTGTCGGCAATTTTGCGGGATAAATAGTTAATTAAAATTACTTAAGTCTAGTGTTCCCCTAGTGGCCGATATTCAAGCATTTGTTTTGTTAAAAAAGACAGAGACAGACGAACAGGCAACGGAAGCTTTGTAATAGGGTCCCGATTTTACTCCTTGGGTACGGAATGGGTGCTCCTGATTCTCAAAAATACTCTGGTTAATTAATAAAATTTTTTTTCTAAGACGTTTGTGAAATTACAGTATAGCTGTCTTTTTCTAAAATCCATTTTATCTGTTCCTGTGCCATTAAATGGTAATCATGGGCATAAAATCTCCGATTCGATCAACCTTAAATGTGTTCCACGTAAAAACACAATTCTTCATTAAAGCGCTAAGACGTGAATTTCGATCGTGCGACTGAACGCAGCAAGTCGCCTAAACGTGACGCAGCATCAGGCCAATCACCAAAAGCGAATCGTCGTTATATGTTATTACTGCTTATTATCTATCACTGTGATAACTTAATAGTTAAAAACTCTGCCTTTTGACTCCAACGTTAAAATCGGTCGATGCGGTTGTTTCAGTTATGTCCGCACTAAAAATAAAATTATCACTTGCACTAAATATACTACATATGAGTTCTTCAAAAAATGTTCTCCAAAGGAGTGTGAAGTTGTGAAGTACTACTTTGCCAGCATAGTAGACTATGGCCTAAGCCCTTCTCAATGTGAAACTCATGGCAGGCAGTGAGACAGTAGTAGGTTAAAGACACTGTACTTTTGTAGCTGTAAGTATTGAAATGCTAAATAAATTATTTAACCACACATTTGCCGCTCACAAATGTTATTTTATAATCCGTAGAATAATACTACTCTTAGCGGAAATATATTCCCTTGCAAGATTCAGTCTACTATAGTACAGGTATGTACAACCCAATCAAGTAGCGCTAGAGCAACCGTGAGCCAAGTTCATTAGTGCAGAACCTGCCCAATATTGCAGTAACTTGGAAATCATTTCAAAATAAGAATTTGGTTGGGATCACTTTTCAAAGCATTTAATTTGTGCATCGCAAAATTCTACTTCACCTTGTTGTAACTATAGTAAAGTATGTGATTGTTTTTGTTTCGAAATACTTTTAATTAATTGGATTAAACTGTTTAAGCGATAGATTGCGCTTATTTTATATAAAATATTTATGTATGTGCAGCCCATGTGAGTGTATTCGAATTCATGTTATTTCGTAAAACAGTGCTTCTTTTTTGTGTTCTTCTATTCAACAGATATTAATTAATGTAAAAGGTATATCTATAAAAACTCTTATAATTTACAGAATAATATTATAAGCTCTAATGACTGTTATTTCACAAAGCAGAACAGAGATGTATAGGTATTTTTATTAAAAATTTATTATTTAGACTGTTATTTAAAAGTATTTTTATACCAAGTAAAGTTAATAAGTATAAAAGAGTGTAAAAATATTATAAGAGTTACGAAAAAGAAAGAATTAAAAAGTGTAAATTGTGCAAAGTAACGCGTGAACCCAGAAAAAATAAAATCGGTTTGCGGAATTTGCAGAACTGCAAATGCAAATGAGCCGAGAGAGCTCGGTACGGTATAAAGCGTACCATTTCACCTTTGCATAGTAAATATATAAAAATGCGAAAGGTTTAAAATGTGTAAATGAAAATAAGAAATTTAGGTGTGTACTAATAGTTGCTATAGTTTAACGTCTCCCGGATATGTACAGTTAAAAAAAGTGCTTGCTACGTTTTTAATTTATGGTTTTAATAACGCGCCGCAGAAGTTGCCGTATAGGACTGCTACGTCTAGCCAGAAGTCGCAGTTTCGATTCAAGTGAAACATTCAACTAATAATTCTGTAACATATTTCTTCTGTAAAACTAGTGGTTCAACGTCGGTGTCTCAACCAGGAGTCCGATATTCGAACCCCCCGTTATGTGAGTAGTACAAATAAATTATTACTTGCTTTAATTGTGAAAGAAAACATCGTGAGGAACTCTGTACCTGAGAGTTTTTCAAAAACCATACTATTTTGAAAGGTGTGTGAAATATGCCAGTTCGCACTTAGCCATCGTGGTGGACTATGGCCTAAAACCATCTCACTGTACAAAGATACCTGTGCCCAGCAGAGGGACTGCCCCATGATATCCTATTGAAAACAAAAATCTCCTAAACTAGTCTGTTTAGTTGTGGGTGACACTACAACGAGAAATCTTATTATATATTAGCGTTTTACTGTATGACTTACCTACCATCATAAGTCTGTTACTGAAAAAAAGTGAAATAATTAAACGATGTTTCATACTTGGATCAAAAATAAACGATATATTTATTTTAGAATTTACATTAAGATTTACTTACATAAATCAATGTTTGTAATTTAAACGACTTGAAAACTTAGGTAAGTACTTAACTGAAAAAATATTTATGCTATATACGTACAGAAGTAGCAATAAAACAGCAATAGGTTGGTGTAATTCTGATATCAAATTTTAATGAAATAATTTAGTCGCATTCCAATTGTAGTTCCACCCACTAAAATAATGGGTAATAAATTATTAACGCTGAAGTTAAATCATGATGCGTTATAAGCATACATTTATGTCTGCATTGCGGCGATTATGTTTGGTATTAATTAGGTTAATTGGCAATAACAAAGCATCGTAGATTAGCTGTCACAACAGGAAGGTAAGGCCTATTTATAATATAGAAGCTAATATATCAAACGCTTATGATTAGTTTGACCCTCATAATAAGATTAAAAATAAATTCTAAAACTGGGCACTAATAATGACTTCATAAAGACTCAAACCAAGACGAAAGACAGACAATGAGTAATTTCAAAAGATAACGAGTTCTGCTATCAGAAGAAATGTAGCACAGACAGAACGACATCTTTGAAGGCTCTGGCGCGCTTGTTTCAAAGGAAATGATCCTATTCGAAAAGACATACCGTGTCGGGATGTTATCTAACAAGTCACATTGTATGCCATTTGGATAGCGTTTCCTATATTACGCCGTAACACCGTTGTCATTACCTACATTGAGTTTTTATTAAAACACAGATTTACGAATATGATCTAATATATATTTTACTGCTTAAATCGAACGTCCGCCTAATAATAATAATACTCTCATATAAAGGATGTTATTACAAATTACATAACGTGGTCCGCAACTAGTATCAAAAACTTTCGTGAACTCATATTTAAAAAAATATACGCGACGAATAGATAACCTCTTCCTTCGGAGTAGGAAGTCGGTTAAAAAGTAACTCCACGTATATTTTTAATCGACTTGACTCGAGTTGAAAAAGAAAGTGGTTCTACATATTTTCGGCTGTATGCATTTTTATTTATGTTCGTCGATTATTTCACGTTTTCCCAACCGTCTAAGATTGTATGCGGCTAGTGCTACATAGTCGCATATCATGGAAATCGGAAATAAATCAGGTTTCCTGAAACACTGAAAAATGCATTTTCTTGATGATCATGATATTTAAGTTTTTTTTTGGCATGAGTATGATATAAATATAATATTTTGTTATGAACAATATTAGGAAGTCATCAATGCTGGAATTTAGAAATTTCTAAAAGGCGTGAATCATTTTTTTCCACGCAAAACCGTTGCTCCGAAAATATTTGTGAAAGGTAATCGGTAGCACAATAGACATACGTAGATGGCTCGAGTGAAGTGCGCCAGATATGCTCTTACAAAAAAGGCTCGTTAAGGCCGAATTGAAAACCAGCTCGCAACGATTTTTCCCAACTGTACAATTTATTTCCAATGTGGAATTGTTTAGGGAAACTAGAAACTATTTTAAGGTTTTAAAGCATTCTTTTTGAACTTTAATTAGATTATTCCATACTTACGAAACATAAAGTAAACCGGAAACCTTTTACAACCTCACTATTGTAGAAATGATACCTGTTGAATATAATTCAACAATGCTGGAGTTGTTACAGGAGTGAGAAAATCCAGGAATGTCATTTCGAGTACAGTTTTCATTTATGTCACTGACATTTTACAGAACAATTTGTGCTCATTCTCTGAGAAAGTGCTGCCTATATTTTACATTTTATTTTAAACTATATGTGGCGCGCGGTAACTCCCGCGTTAAAAAAATGTAACATAACATACACATAACCGCAATTAATATCTTCAACAATTTTAACAGCATGGGGCGTGCATCGAAAATTTCATGGGTTTTAATTTTTTTACGGGAAATCCTGATACCCTAAAATCCCGTGAAAATAGATCCAATCTGTTTTGAAGATTAGCCAAAAATAACATACAGCCAAAAATTTTATTTTTTTATATAAGATCCTTTCTTATGCATTTACTAATAAGCTATTATTTTACAATTGAAGCAGACACTACAATTTTGTTTATTTGTGATTTATAACTATTATAAAAAATACTAAGCGAATATTAATGAATTATGCATAAATAATAACTTTGATAAATTTTGATCGTTTTCGGATTCTATCATCACGAGATTTTTCGCGTAGTGAAAACCCAATCTTTTTAGTCCGTCGAGTGGTGATGAGCTATTTTATAAACCAATATCGATAACTCGCATAGTTTGAATATTCACGGCTTTAATCACTGAGAAATTAATGAACGGTCTCGGTAAATTCCTGAGCACTTACAGGGCAACTGTACATGTATCTTCTTTTTAAAAATTAGACTCGTTTTTTTTTTAATTGACTCATGATTTCAACAACCAGCAATGCTTATTTATATATAGTTTACAATTTTGTGTTTTAATGATCGTTTTGATATTATTTGGACCGATGTTGGTATTTTGATTTTGTTAAGATAATGAGTTCTATTTTAATATCAGGGAGAGCAACTATTAATGTATCAGTTACCTACTTCAAATAAAACTTCTGTCCTATTTGGTAACAACCGTTCGTAAGCTGTTGCAATCACAAAGTATTCAACGTCAAGCAGACCATGTGCTCGTCTGTCTATCGATTAAAAATAATAATAAGAGGCTTATAAATTGAGATCGTTGATTCTTGCTAAATAGTTAACTGTTAGTTCTAAAGTGAAATGTGCACGTGCAAGCTTCGACGAGTTAGTTAACTATTAGTGGAGTTTAATAGCAGCTTGTTCGAGAGCTGGAAAGTTAGGCGTAATCTGCTTTAAGAAATGTGTAAACAAGATGTCTGCATAGCGCTGAAACGTAAATGCTTTCAGAGTTAATGTTTAATACACTGTAGCCTACTTTAACAAATTGCTCTCATAAAAATTTATACGCTCGTATTACTCATAACGATAATATTCCCGACGTCGTCTAGTTCCTCGGAAGATCAAAATGTTAAAGGTCTTCTAGAAACAATCCACTTTAATAACAATAATTTGTATACCTATTCGTGAAATGTGTATGTTTTATTTAGTTACAGTTAATTCAATTAGGTCGTTTGCTGGCGCCAGATATGAAAATTATAGGCGAATAATAACTATCGAATGAAATGTGGTCACAGTGTGAGTTTTAATAATTTGAAATGTAGTGATTGAAACTATCGTTTCTTTTAGATCAAAAGCTATTCAAATGTAAAGTAGGCGTGTTAAATCGAAGGATTAACACCAAGCACCGAGGAGCCCAGGTCAACTGCTACTTGTCATGTGTTGTGTATTGTATCGTTTTCAGGGCCACCCGTGGAAGTGGGGGTTACCATGTACGTGCTCTCCATCAGCTCTCTGTCTGAAGTCAAAATGGTATCTTACTTTCAAAGCAATATAAAGACACAGCGCATACATAGCAAGATATTGTCCCTTAGTATGATCACCAAGCATTACCGTTCATTGTAGCACCCGTGTCCACGGTTCGATCGCATATTGGTAGGGGCGATGTGACGGTCGAACGTTCCATCGCATCGCGAATATCGAGGCGTTAATCTTTTCGCATCTCGTGCGCCGTCCCGCACGCACCCGCGCCTGTCCCCACTCCGGCGATGGGGCACGTCACCATCCTCTGGTTTGGTTTTCACGGCGCGAGGCGCGCGCGCGACTCACGATTGGGCTTGATTGCAGGTCCGCCAGTGGAGGTGGGCGTCACCATGTATGTGCTCTCTATCAGCTCCGTCTCCGAAGTGCTCATGGTACTCGCCACTGTCAGCTCACGCTTGTCTCGGTCGCTCCGGCCGCGCGCCGCCGCGACCGAGCAGCCCCAGACACGAGGCTGCGAGCATGTCCGCGTTTCGTGGAGCAGACCGCCCTTTGACCGTTCACTTGCTTTCTTATTATGTGACATCCGATGCATTCAAAATTATTCATCATTCTAAATTTACTTACATAAATAACGTAATAAGAAACGCAATACGGTATAACTAAAATTTGTGTGTCCAGCAGTACTCGTAACTCCAAAGATGAAGCTGCTATATTATAGATATGAAGTGACGATATTTGCTTGAGTGTGACCCAGAAGATTTAAATAAATCACGCGGTAATATGATTTCTGATATTTCAAATATCGTCACCGACTATCACCCTTTTGCCGTTAAATTTGTGTAAACTGCTAGACTGTCGCAAGACCTAATCGCGTAAAATGTTAATTTTTATGTAATGAATTCATAAAGAGTGATTATTTGTATTCTATGGACTTGCGACGACTGTACAATCCTTATCGTGACTCATTTTGTAGTTTGTGTGTATGTACGTATCTGTGTATCTACTGAAATACCGCCAATATAATCGTAATTTCCACGCTCTCCAGTAAGTTGGAACACCGGCATAACCTTGCCCTCGCTTTTTTATCACTCAAATTCATTTCTCGGTGTTTTCTTTCTAGTGTAAAGTAGAAATCACATTAGTAAGTGAATAAGTGTACCCGGTCTTCCTTATTGTGAACTGTGCGAGCTGCAAGGCGTTAGGGTGGAGGTCCCCGAAGTGGAAACCAAATCAAGGTTGGAAAGGTCACAATGAGACGTGGCCCAAAGCCATGGGGTTACTCGTTAAGTCGCAAAATCGTGGTCCGAGATCATTAATGAACGTTAATTTGTTCCACAAACCTAATCCAAACTTTTTTGGTGGCAATTTGTACACGTGCCGGCTTGTTAGCTTTAATTAAGAGAGGATCGCCTTTATCGAGCCGTGGGTGCAAGCCCACTCACCTCGCCCCGTCCCGATCCCCTGATCATTCCCCATCACCTCGCGTTGGTTGGGCCTCATGTCACCTCACTCTCTCTGCACTTATTGTTTTTCTATTGTTTTACGCTTCGCTCAATTTATCTTGTACATGTAGTTATGTGTCTATATTTATTTAACCAAAGTATCATAATTCCTTTCCGTCTACACCGAGCTTATGTTCTGTTTTACCTTATTTAGTAAACTGACACTACTCTCGCTGTGTATGTAACACATGTGTTCAACCGTTACTGACCAAAGCATGCAAGTGTTAGTTAATTTTGTCTAGTATTCCTATACATATCGTACTTTGTTTTATACTTCAACAATTACTGTATTGAATTCTATTGGATATAATCATTAACAACAGAGAATAGAAGATCATAGAATATATCTTTTTTACAACGAAGACATAACAAATTTTGTTTATTTAATTGGCACAAGATTTTTAATAAATGTATCTGTATTCTCTGTCACAAACGATCTATTTTAAAATGGGATAGATCAAGTTTTACACGTTTGTTTTGTTTGTTTTCTTCAGGATTTCACACTGGACTTTTACTTCCGACAATTTTGGACTGATCCGCGATTAGCATACAAAAAGAGGCCTGGCGTGGAAACGTTATCAGTGGGCTCTGAGTTCATAAAAAACATATGGGTGCCTGATACATTTTTTGTAAACGAAAAGCAATCTTATTTCCATATAGCAACTACTAGCAACGAATTTATTCGCATTCATTATTCTGGATCTATCACTAGAAGTATTAGGTAAATATGATAAATGCAATTTGTATAACTTAAAAGCACGATTATAATTTCGAGTACACTCGTATTTAGACTTTAACAAATGTTGGACATAAAAGTGCACTATTGGATCAATGGTATTTATGAAATTCAACCTGCGACATTGGAGGCCCAAATGGAAATCCAAGACATGCGTCACTAATTTGTCAAAGTTATGTGAGTTTTGGAAAATGTTTTTTAATACACGTATGACGAATTACTCGATTTTGCCTGAAAGAAAACACATATGCCTTCGAATTTCGTATAATGTTTTGAAAGCTGTGAGGTTTACCGAGGGTTAACAATGTCCTTAGCTTTTCTTGTTCTACGAAAATACCCTTAAACAGCAGAGCGGCAATGGGTTAATGATGAAAAGGAAACATTAACTAATTTGCTATTCAAACGTTGCTAGTATTCGTAGATTGTGTATGGAGGTGAATGTATCGATTATTTTTTTATTACTTGTTATTTATTTAAGTCGTATTTAAATTAGGTCTACCTTTTATGAACATCTAATATATATAAATTACTATACGACCTTTTGAATCTGGTTAAAATATTTTTCTTTTCAGGTTAACGATTACAGCATCGTGCCCCATGAATCTCCAGTATTTCCCAATGGATCGGCAGTTATGCCATATAGAAATTGAAAGTTGTAAGTATCCTGATAATGATATTTGAATATTTTTAAGTGTGTGACAATAATCAATGTGTGTTTTTAATTTATTCACGTATGCTACAGATTCTGATGTTATTGCAGATTTAACCACGATGTTAATAATGTTTATATGTGCTATAATTATAACCAATATATAAGAAAATATTTTATAAAGGGCACGCTTGTATAATATTTATCGTACAAATATATAATGTTTATATAACTGTGGCAATGGGGACTCCGTTGCTTCGATTACAAATAATAGCTTTATGTAACGATGGCTCGCATGAAGCGAGACGCAGTACATTAAGATGATGATAGAAAAATAATAATATAATCGTATTTTGAAAATATATACGTGTGCTCACCTAAAGCAACCATGATTTGATTCCTACCACAGTGCAAATTTATCACTAGGCTTACCGATATTGTGTTGTGACCACTTTCTTGTATCACAGATGCTACTCAGGGATACCCTGTGAGCACAAGCGTACAACTTAATCGTCGACACGTGCTGTGATTTCCCTCGTGTCCTCATAAGTTGGAACGTCTCCTTCTCGCATACAGCACCCGCAGAAGGCAGACTCGTAAATAGTAAGCCTTTGTCCTCACGAGCATTAAGCGAGAGAAATGATACTGAGACATCGACGCTGCGATAGCTGAGCGGGCCGAAGGAGGCGGGGTACGGCGGGGGCCGCGGGGGCTGCCAACCACCGAGGGCCGTGCCGCAGACGGCTCGCCGTACGCGCCGGCCCACCACGTGCGCCCGCGCGCCGCTCGCACGCACACACCGCACCGCATCACGCACCGCCGCCTCACTCGCTACACCCGCTCCAACTGCCTCACCCGCTTGCTCATCACTAGCACACTCGCACCGGACGAAACGCATGCCGTATATCAATGCTTCTACCTTTTGTATTATATATCTATTTTTACAAAATACTATTAAGCACCGTAGATTGTTTTGTTTGCCTACTTTCACTTCTGTAGGTAGATTAGTAGATTTATATTTTTCTATCATCCGCATTGAGCCGATCCGAGGCTCTATGGGCCAAAGATGGTTTGACCTCGTCTCGGCTCGATGAGTCTCGCCGTATGTGCCCGCGAGTCCCATCCTGACGCCGCCCTGGCCGCGTGTTGGATACGCGAAGCTTCGCAGCGTAAGTGATAGCGTTTTGTGTGTTTGGCATGTCTCCGGAGTCGGGTACACAATGAGAGACATTCGGTACCATTGGAAAGACGGCCTCGCGAGCGTCGGTATGAGCAACGAAGTGCAGCTGCCGCAGTTCAGGGTGCTCGGCCACCGGCAACGCGCGACCGTTGTAACGTTGACGACAGGTAACAAATTCGCAACGCCCGCTGTCCTAGCATAATCCATCCATTGCTCCGCCGAAACCCGTCTCCCTCAGCCCGTGTGCAGATCGATATCGCGACACTAGCACACACGCTAACACAACACGACAATCGCACGACAAGACGCGCGAAGCCGAGTTCGCGACTCCCCGCTCTAACCCCGACCGAATAACGACTCGAGTCGGAAAACCCACTGCGATGGGCCTGGGGTTCTTTTATTTATGTATCCGCTGCGCACAGTCGGCTACACCATGCGGGACATCCGATACAAATGGAACGAGGGGCCCAACTCTGTGGGTGTTTCGAGCGAGGTGTCGCTACCGCAGTTCAAGGTGCTCGGCCATCGACAGCGAGCCATGGAGATCTCCCTTACAACAGGTACTTAAAACGGGGGAATAATGTAACAATCGAGAAAAATAAAAATATACCACTACAAACGTGAAACACTGGACAAAAACAGTCACGATTCTTTCACGTCCCGCTTTTGTATTTTGCACTAACAACACTGAGTGGTGTGTTCTAGACATGTAATTTTGAGTTCAAGAATACTAACCCTAACCTAGAAGATATAAAAAGAAAAATACGTTCATTAAAGACTATTTTTACTAGAGAAAGAAACTACATAACTTTATAATAATTGATGATAGTTATAGTGTTTCTATTAGTTGTTATATGTATTCACATAATAATAATATCTCACTACGGATTAATTCATCTGATTAAACTTCTTACAGGAAATTATTCAAGATTGGCATGTGAAATTCAATTTGTGCGTTCTATGGGTTACTATCTCATTCAAATTTACATTCCATCCGGTTTGATCGTAATCATATCATGGGTATCATTCTGGTTGAATCGAAACGCTACCCCAGCCCGAGTGGCCTTGGGTGTCACCACCGTGTTGACTATGACCACGCTCATGTCGTCTACGAACGCGGCTCTGCCCAAGATATCTTACGTCAAGTCCATTGATGTATACCTGGGGACTTGCTTCGTGATGGTCTTCGCCAGCCTTTTAGGTAACACCAACTTTTCACATTTTGGTATCGGATAATTTATAAATATAATTTAAGCAAAGCGAGAATTACTTTGTACGCTTGCCCGTGCGAAAACTATTGATATATCGGAGCGATGATGAAACTGCGAAATGCATTTGCAGTTGTATAAGAACCATATACACATCAACATTTAAGTCCTATAATCTCCACAGCGTTCTCCTATCTTTGCAGAGTATGCTACTGTGGGGTATATGGCGAAACGAATACAAATGAGGAAACAGAGGTTCGTGGCTATTCAGAAAATAGCGTCGGAGAAAAAGATACCCGTTGATTGCCCGCCGGTCGGAGACCCGCATACGCTTTCGAAGATGAGCACTCTAAGTAGATGCCCGCCCGGCAGACCGTCGGTAAGATTTTAATTGAATCAGCTTTTAAAATATTTTATCATATTATCCACTACATAAATAAAACAATTGTAATCGTTTTTTTATTCTCAACTAACGTATTACAATGTAAACTTGTTTTTTAATTTACAGGAGGTCCGATTTAAGGTTCATGATCCTAAAGTGCATTCAAAAGGCGGCACGTTAGAGAACACCATCAACGGAGGTAGAAGTGCAGAAGAAGAGAACCCTGGTCCGCCCCCTCACATTTTGCATCCCGGCAAGGTAAACCTTGTATGACATGGAATATTACTTTGTAGTATGCAAGCGTGTAAATAATTGTTATGCTAGCGTTTAAAGTTATGCTGTGCAAAATTATAACCGGGGACTGCTTCCGATTAGGGTGAACTTTAGCATTATGAACAAGCACGCGATCAAACTTTTCAGTAGGTACTCTACTAAACCGATAAATGTGGTTCTGTGTTATTACAACCAAGGTTTCTTTTATGGCTCCATGCAACGTATTTAATCAAGTTTATTAACATAATAATAACTTACGGTATCGAACCTAAAATTGCTAGCGAATAACTGTAAGGTGATTGTCTGAATTTTTTCACTAATTATATAAAAGATAATGGACGCTTATAATTTCATTTCAGGATATAAGCAAGCTACTTGGCATGACCCCGTCAGACATCGACAAGTACTCGCGCATCGTGTTCCCCGTCTGCTTCGTGTGCTTTAACCTCATGTATTGGATCATTTACCTCCACGTATCCGACGTCGTGGCTGACGATCTGGTTCTTCTGGAAGAAGATAAATAGAGGGCGTATTTCAAACTCCACTTATTTTCCCACTTAAATCGGTATAATAATAATTTGATACTATTTATCACGTTGACAAATGTGTTTAATGAAGCACTATTCAAACATGCAACTAAAAGTAGGCACAATAGAATCACTTAGTAATTTTTTGGAAGTTTTAAGAAATATTAATGTGGGCTTAGATATTAGATATTTAAATAATTATGTGTTATTTAATTGTATATATAATAAAAATTAAACGAGATATGAGTAATTTAAGATATATTTCTTTGATTAGGCTGTGGCAAACACGGACTGATTTATTTTGTGACATTTAGATGTCGAAAGTTCTGTTGAGCGGATATTTAATGTAAATTTTAATGGGTTCACTTAGCTAATTTGAAGAAGACTTGGATAAAAGTACTTCAGTGCAATAAAAAACGCTTTATACATAATTATTATGTAATGTAAATATTATAAATGATGAAAAATAAGTAACGTAGATATGATTCACAAAATTAGTGTCGTCTATTGAAATTTTGTAAACATTATCATAATTTGTATGCATAGTTTTTTAAGTAAGACAAGAGCAATTTTATCGTGACTAAATCTTTGAAGAATTGGAATTGAAACCAATACAAAGGTGCTAAAATCACTGCCGTGTGACAAACGTTATTCTTCAGTTTTGTAAAATATATTCAACGAAAGATATTTCTCTCGTCGAATATAGGTATTTTACATTAATTATGTCTAATTATTTCAAATTATTATAGATAAGTGGCAAAATAAGTGGAAAGATATGTAATACATCTAATGCTCAAATTTTTCTGCTTGAATTATTGATTATTTAGTTTTAGTAGAACTTGTACTTATATGTTATTAATTAGAAATTAGTTTATCGTTTGCAAATTCTATATTGTTGTGATATAAATTTACATAGGACTTTTGTTTTAATTGTAGTTGCAAATCATTCCAGTTTTATACCTAAGTATTCCATTTTAATTATTATTGTAGCTTCGTATTGTTATAATTGTAAATGTAACAATAATGTATGTTAAAATAAGCAACCGATTCTGCTTTCCATCAGAGAATGCATGTTATTTTTTTCGAACATTATTTAGGTTTCGATTTTACTATTTTTTAAAAAGTAAATATTCTTATGATTATTTATCAAATACCTCTTGAGTTTAACAAACAAATTAGTAGCAGCAAATTTGATTGAAGTTCTCATTGAAATTCAGTGCGTTATTTAGGTAAATGCATACTATACTATATTCACACACGACTCGCTCTGGAGCTATTCAATTATATTCATAATACTATAGCAAAACTGCTCGATTCCTCTTAGTTGCATGCATGCGCGTATTTTGGTCTAGGAGGTCCGAGTCTCCAGCATGATCGTAGGTAATACTTTACACAATACCGACAATGTCGTCGTCCATATCACCGATTCGTCCTTATTTAATACCAACGGCATTATCTACGTATCTTAGGACTATCATGAGTCGAGTAAAACGAATGTAAATAATATCATCAAACGACGTTTATTATAGGCTATTTCGACATGTAAGCTTGTTTGATTTAACTGGAAAACCGGAGCGCCAGTAGAAATCAAACATATTTTTTGGACAAATTAAATATGTATGTCGCACATTTGTTCAAAAAATCTGGGCTTCACTTACCTGTTATAACAATTGAATCTTATTATATTCTGTAAGTTGCAAAGGCTGATTGCAAGATGAACAATGTAATGTAATATAATTAAGAAACTTAGATAAGCTTAAATGTCGAAAACATCTTAGTTGCTTAATTGATTATTTGATATTTTGACAACATTTAGAGAGTACTCATAGTTAAGGATTGCGTTTAAATTTATTCAAACTTTTACAAGTAAATCGTTTTGTAGATTTTTAATCATTGTCAATAATAATTGTGTAAAATAATTTAGGAGAAAAAATTGATGGGATAATTCAAGCGAACCTTATCTTAGAATGCTTGATAAATCTATCGAACTGAATTTACTATCGGTAAGAGAAATGATGTCATGTGGGTCATGAGCATTTCACCTTTCAGAATATTTGCTATTTCTTTATAGATTAGAGCCGCACAGTAGACCATGCAACGCTTCCCTAAATTAGTTCAATTTAGATGACTTAGCTTGTTTGCTCGCTAGTACCTACTGTCTAATAAAGCTCTAGTAGTTGATACATAAATTGAGCATTGGAACCAGTGCTGTTATTGTGGGGAGCTGATTGAAACGAATTTCATATTCTACAAAGTCTTTGGGAATATGAGTATCGTTAGTTGAGTTCGCCTCCATAACAACAGGATTCCCTCAAATATCTGAGAAGCAGGGCTCCTGTCATCAGCTACGACGACCATGATATACGAACTCCCAACTGATAGTGGGTTCCTTAAGGTTTAGCGATTATTAGACTATTATATGATAACCCATAAAACCTCTGATTATACTCTAAATATAGTGTCACCTCACTGCCACAAACATAAACACCAAATCGAAATATATATACATAGTTAATATTTTAAGGAACACAATTTGCTGCGTTAAAGTTTATAAACATATTATATGTTACTTGTTGTATTTAACGTTATTGATATACATTAATTAATCGCCTTATGGAACCCGTGAAAAGCATGTTGTAGTCATTTGGATGTTTTGTTATAATCTATTAAATAATATTGTTCCGTGCTTCAAGCTGTCATTGAATTATTTTTAATTTTTATATTTTAAGTAATCAGTACACACTTTTGAAGATAAGAAAAAACATACAGTGGATAGTGTACAAATACGATACCAAAGAAAGAATAAGTCAACAAAAGATTATGTCTAAATAACTACAACATAGTTTGTTTAGTTTTGCTGCTACAAATATAGTCATAATGACAGGGAATACAAATGGAAACAAAATGAATGAAAAGTTTGCCTATTGCCTTAAAATAAACTTAGCTCAATAATAATAAATAAATTGAATGTGTCTGATAAGTATATGTCGTATTTGTAGCAGATAAATAAAATAAATATAATGCTTCACGGTTATTGTTGCAAAACAAAATGATCATCATAAGGTACTGTTAAAATATATTGAAATTTGGATGGTTAAATCAACTTTAATATTGTTGTGAATGATGTAGATTAAAGTATTGTTATAGGTGAATAAAAAGGAACATACTTTGTAATTTTTAGACAAAACGTATAAAGTAATATGTAACCGCACTCGAATATTATGGCACTATGTACCCTGTGTAACTCACGATTTTATTTAATTGCAATTCATTCTTACATTCTAAATTATACGTTAGAAATATATTTTAGGTATAGTTCTTGAGGGTAGAAAGTTTTGATGTAGGTTTACGACGCGGCTACATTGCCGTGTCTTTCCGAAACGAAATTCTAAAGTATTTGTTTAGTGACTAGTACCTAAGTATGGCTAAACATAGATATAAGGTGACTACTTTATAAATTTAATTCTTAACAACAAATGATCTAACTCTACGGACCTTCCTTTATTAAATTAATATGCACTTAAGAATTAAATGCATAACAAATAATTGTCCCTGTAGTCAAATACGTTATTTATTTTCTGGGTATTAGCCGTTCAGTTACTTTACTACGAGAAACACGAAAATGAATG
>DWRA01001499.1:0-16810 GCA_018250295.1 Spathilepia clonius
AACCATTTTGTCGCCTTGCTTAACATAATGAATTACGGCATTTGTATCTTAGATAAATAAATAAAATGTAAACGTTGGAATGAGGTTTCACAATAACAGCCAATTTCAAAACACTTACGAACGAAGTTATCAAGTGTGTTAAGCTTAAAAAAATCAACTTTACCGGAGTCCGGAGAAGATTAGTCTATTTAAGGTAAGACTATGCTGATGTTTACAGAGCTTGATATGTTTTCCATTTAATGGGTCGTTTTTATTCCAATGATATCAAAAATATGGATTCAGCGTCACTGTTTCAGTTCTCAGTGCTGACGGTATGCTATTACGTTAATTTAAAAACTTATATATCAATGATAAGGTTGCACGCATGCGAAGGGGGTACAAGGAAACATATTCAATATGAGGAAAATTAGTATAAAAATAATAATTAATATAAAAGCAAAGTACAAAGTTGATGTTATTGAAAACAGATAGTAAACAAGCCATGTCAGGGTTCTATTACTTCTTCAGTCACGCGAGGAAATGACTAGATTGCTCTTACGTAACGGCAAGAAAGATAATTATTTTTAACGCTATTGCTACTTGACTTTCTCTCTATTTAAGTCACAGATATGACCGCATGTAAGAAACCTAAGTCTAAAATAGGTATTTGTATTTATTTGTGCAATAAAGAAATAAAGCTGGTAGTGTCCTTTGTGGTTTCTATTTCTGTTTCTGCCTTATAATATCAGTATTAAACGCAGTTGTATTTTGGTTTGGAGGGTGTTGTAAGGAATACATACTAATCCAAGGCGTTCCAAATTAGTTCTCAAACCTCAGGAAGGACGCTAATCTTATTTGAGGTTCATTACATATATCCAGCGATAACAGTGACCTCTAATTATCAAGAAGACTGCACATTCCCATGCTACTTCTATATCATAAAAACAGATAATCATGAAATAAATATGATGTTTAAATTATTACTACGATTAATCCCATTATTTTCTTAAGAAACCACCATATTTGAATGATTGCTTTACACCAATATTTCAGTTTTTATGTATATTAATAAATATTGAATCATCGGTTCCCCATGTTCTCGATTTTATCATGACGAAGACGCTAATAGTAGCACGTGCGCACAAGAACTGTTTCTCATGGAAATGTATGATATAAAGTATAAATAAACACTCGTTTACTACTGCGCACTTATATATAATGTTCTTCAGTCGTGTTATTGAGAATTTCATTAGCACGTATGAAATAAACACAAAAAGTGACGAAAAACCGATAGTTTTTATCGACACAACTAAGCACCTAACTGTTTAAGTATGATACTGACAAAAACGTACCTATTTATAGCTGCTTACGTCTATCAATTACCTTCTGATATCGTAAACTTACTTACTTTTATGTGTATTTCGGTATTGTACAATTTATACACAGGTGATGGTACGTTAATCACTCGATAAAAGTAAGCGTTACGTATGCTTGTTTAAGACGTTAACCGCAGCCATAATGCACTAACGTCTCTATAAGCGTCATAAAACCTCCTACGCGTTAATTAAAGCCCCTTTCTTTCGTGAATTATCGCACACACCCTTCAATTGACTCGGTAACAATGATACTGCCGAAAGCTTACGTAACTCTGGAAAGTGGACCTGCTCAGTTTGTACGATTGATGCTTATCGAGAATTCGATTGGGAAAGGACAAAAAGTGGTTCGAATATATACTGAAAGTTGTCACCAAAACGGGAGGCATCGCATTCGCTTTCGATGATCGAGTACGAAAGTACGGTATTGTAACGCCATCCGGTTCTCTGACCTTGGTGCAAGCAGCATAGCCAAATAACTTATAGCCCTGCCGTGACCATGCCATAAAAATAAAATACATTCGCGAAGTTTTTGGCGAACTTATCGCGAATGCTATGATCTAGTGAAAGTTGCTGCCCATTACACCGGCGGATATTTATACCTACGCACCACAAGTTATCAGCGAGCAAGACATATGCGTGTTTATTAAATAAATTGTGGCCATTGTCGACTTCAACATGATCTACGAGGCGGTGGCCTGATAAAGGCTACACTAATATTTCAGTAGCGTGTGAAATTAAGCAATTTCACAATACATACAGCATAAACGTATTATGTTAGTTTTCGTAAGACGTATAAAAATAATTTTAATATTTCACAACGTACGCACCTAAATCTAGACCTGTGACAACTGAGGCCACACGATTTCCATCAAGATATATAGCGGTAAGCGTATAATAACTTCTCGGTACTCGGTTATTTTATTACAAAGTTTTCTAATGTTCAAAAGTCAATCAATTTTGTAATTTATTTACAATAAATAAATCGTAATATTGCTTGTTATGATTCAATACAGTTTACACAAAAGATCTCTACATGATTTCACATGGAAACTATGACGGTTAATCGATCCAATCAATTGCATGGCCATAAAACATTCGAGGTCGGTGACCGGACATTTTATATATAATTCGATCCCCGTAATGGAATAAAGAAAAACGCCTTGAGGCTTTCATCGTCAGATATAATTTCTCCAAGATTTCATCCTTACATAACTTTTGCAATTATCAGGTATAATAGACGTCTCTATAACAAATGTTACATAGAGTTGGGTTATTTTTCTAGTGCCTTTTATTTAATTTAATTTTTATTAGTGAGTAGCAAGTCGCTCTACGGTGGTATTGTAGAGTGATTCAGCAGTTGAAACGTAATATCTAATCAAAGAGGCTAAAGGAATCTAACAGCGAGAACGACGTAAAGTCAATGCAATACATTTCGTTTATTTATTCCCTATATTTTTTCCAATAGAACTGAGGACTTTTACATTTTTTCTAGATTGTTTACTTGCAAACTTTACATTAATGTCATTTAAATTTACCCTACTATTTACGCCCTAAAATTAAACCGCCTTTAACATATTCATGATATTCAAGTTTTCTATTGTTATAGTATATTTTACATATTTTATAATTATAATCACAACTCTATTAAAACACAAAGCGCGTTTAAACCGCCACATAATAGTCAACACAATACTTATTTCCCCAAAGACCTAACTTTCTCCCCTTATTGTTATAATAGACCTGGCGACTTACTCATAATTGGCTGATAAAAATCGAAAAATATACATCGATTTGTGTTTTATTTGCAATATATTTTGTACACTTTAATATTTTAAGCCAAATTCTGCGAGAAGTATTCTAATGATGGAAAACTATGTTTATTATGGTCATTAGACAATTTCTTTTCAATTTCAATTTGAAGGTGGTAGGACCCTTTGTAGTTCGACTCCGGCGGTACCACCGCCATACTTATTTCTGCCTAACAACACCAGTGTTAAGCGCTGGTGTCTTCTGGTTTGAAGGGTGTGGAAAGGGAGATAAACTTAACGAGGCATTCCAACTTAGTCCTCAGTGGTAGCAACGCATCTGTCTTTGACTTCAGTTGGGATTCTAGTCTTATCTGGAGTGGATCACAAATGTCCATGGGCGGCAGTTGCCACTTACCATCAGGTGGCCTGCATGGTAGTTTGCTACTCCATCATATAAAAAAATATCTGCTACGAAGTGGCACTGATACTTTTGATCTTCACAGTGTGAGTAGGTATATCGTAATGCATTTGAATTACGCTACGGCCGACATCATTTAGTGTCGGCAGTAGTAAACTTCACTGTTAAGCGCTGCCGTGATCTGATATGAAGGGTGTGATAAAGATAAAGGGTAAATCTAGGAGATTGACATCACCTTTATGCTAATTAACATACCTACGTGAACAACGAGGTAGTGACTACGGTTAAATCCTCTTCTAATAAAGGCTTGGTCCTGGATCAAACTTATAAAAGCCGAATGAAATTTACAAAAAACTGATGCTAATAATAATTAATCAACAACAGAAGTAGAGAACTCAAACAAAGTCGCAGTATTAACTATACTCAAAACGACTATTGAGTCACGTATCTATGGAAACAAAGCTGCTATATCAATTAGGTAGAAAATTAAAGGCTAATTGGACGGCAGTGACCTGTTGGAATAAGGAAACGCCTTAAATAGGAAACAATATCTAGCGACCACGAATGGAAATAGGCAAATGGGTCACAGTCTACTTTCAGCTAATCCAATCAACAGTTCAACTATAGTAGGATATTAATATGTTCTACAGATACTGAGAACTCATTACTTGCTTATTTACAGTTGTTCCTAAAATCAATGCATAAATATGGTAACGCCCGTTAGTAATAAATAGTCTATTCAGTTTTCGCTTACCTAAATTATTAAATTTCGAACTCTGATAAGTTGTAACAGTTATTAATTAAAAACAGTTTAGAACACTTTTTTCTTTTGTTTAGTCAACCGATTTTCGTTTTTTTTTTGGCAGCTATTGACAAGCTTTAGTGTTATGAATAAAAAAATTAAAGAAAACATTTATGATTATGGTAGAGGTCTACTGCCTGGTCTCCTCGTTATAGTAAATAATATTGTTAAAGTAATAAAAACTATATATCATCAAGGTAAGCAAATAAGGTTAAAATTAGTCGAACACAGACTTATAACGTAAGCAAAAAATAAGTAAACATGCACCAAATCACATCAAACACAACTGATGCAAGCTCTATTTAGAGACGTTTTGTAAAACGTTAATTAACATGACTTCCTAGCATCTAATGTAGGATACGTAAGGTAAAGTTAGTACTTACAGGTAAAATCTCGGAATTTTCCTTTAAAATAATTAAGCATGCTTTACCTTGAAATGTTCCATGTACCGCAATTAATTTTCAACCTTTAATATACTGTCCCTGTGCTGGGCACGAGTGGACTTTCATACTGAAGACCCTTAGGCTATAGTCCACCACGCTGGCTAACTGCGAGTTGACGGACTTTACACATGTATTTTTGAGAAGTTTTTTTCACCTTTAAAAAAGTGTACACTAATAACCAACTTCAAAAAACCAAAGCTATGCAAGGGACAAGTCACTCCGAACTTCGCGGTGAGAGACCAAAATTTGTACCAGTAAATTAGATAATCAAATTAAATTCTTATAGGTAAGATCTCTGAATTTGCCTTTAAAATAATTAAGCCTGGTTTACGTTGCAACTGTGATTTACCCGTCACGTAAAACGAGAGCAGAAATGTTAGTATTTACGACACCCAGGTTCCCATTTACTTACGTAAACAAAGGTATGTAGTTCTAACGTAATGTTGCATTCTTTCATGTTTCGATGGCGTGACTCGTGTCAATAACTAATGAACTTGAAAAAACATAACATAGCTTGAAATATTTTTTATTTAATTTGAAAAGTTAAAAGTGTTTAATATAAAATTTGGGTAACATGCAATAAATATGCCTAACATGCAATAAATTATTTCAATAGCATTATTTTCAAAGTAATATCTAGAAAGATAACGTTACTAATCTAAAGTGGTAGTTAAGCACTGCTGTCTTCTGGATCAAAGAGTGCGGTAAGGAAGACATACTTGTTCCAAGCGATTCAACATGGTCCTTAGGGGTAACAACGTATTTTTAACCTTAAGTAGGATTCTAATCCTATCTGGGGTTCATTTAAGATGTCCATCATCGGGTAGACTGCATGCTCGTTTGCTATTCTCCACTTTTTTTGGAAGGAGGGTTGAGGTACCTCTACATTTTCAAGTCTTCTCCATAAGACTCAGTTAGTAACATTTCGTATGAGTCGGGGGCGCTCCGTTAACCTTGTTATCTCAGCGCATACGGTGAATGTCCACAATAACACCGTTACATGTGCCTCGTGTGCAATCGTACGATCTAATCTGAAGCCCTGTTGACGGCGGTTTCTCAGCCAAGTGGGGAAGATCTCTTTACATTCAAGAACCATGGATGTATGAGCTATAAGGAAGTAAATCATTTCCATATCTATAAGACAGACTTACAAAAAATGTAAAGTTACACCATACTATCTTTAACTGAAAAAGTTTTGAACTTATTATGTAGGTATGAGGTGACCATCTTGGTCTACAGGAGTATCAAGGAATCTGTAGTGGACTTCAGGTGAAACACCTGTTAATTATAAGTTATAGACGTCACTACGTTAGTAACCACTATCATAGTGGTTACTAAACCATGAACCATCAGGTGGACTTCATGCTCGTTTGTTACTACAGTCGTATATTTTTTCAATTGCATTACATTTAATCAAATAATACTATTTCTGCAATTGTTCAAAATTTTCATTAAAATATTGCTTTTTCGAATTAAATTGAGGTGATATATATAAATTAATTGGTAATGCATAAATATGTCTAGATCTAGATAGGTACAATGTTATCGAGTAGTCTTTATTGCTGTAAAGGGGCTTTCAATTTGTGGCCGTTTCAAATGTCATGAGAAAATAATTTAGTCACGAAAAGTCGTAAAACTGAATTCCGTACGCGGTTGCAATAGCGTTAAAATACTACATCGACTTCGGTCCCACTGGCCGACATACCTTACGATGAATACCAATAGTTTCTACATAAGGCGACTAACTGTCCGACAGTATGGACAAATTAACATTGCGAGCACAGATGCTCCAGATACATAATCGAAACTTCGTGATAATCAATCAGATTAATTCGGATTGTATTTTTTCTGCGACCGCGCTAACACGTAGCGTAATTAGCTTATCGTGCCGTCTTATCGATTTGGGCGTGAGTTTTCTCTAACATAATGTATTCTGTGCCATCGCGATTGATTACTGAAGCGTTTCCGAGAACGAGCTCTCATCGACAGAATAGAATCAACAAAATAATTAATTACAACCGGATCTTTGATGAGGAAACCAACTGACATCGCAATGGAAATCGCGTGTCACGACCAATGCAGCGTTACGCCTGTTACGTATATTACAGCACCCACCTGTAACCGCCATTCATCGCGTAAGAAAGCAAAAGAATATAATTTGAATAACAGTCATAATCAAGGCATTGAACTTGCATCTATGGCCGACCGTGTGATTATCGAAACCAGAATACTTTCACTCGACGAGGCGAGTTATCGCGCGGATGAGTTTGACTACGAAAATTATAATAATTAAGAGGATTGTATGGGCAGTGATTCAGCTAGTGATGGTCGATAAGCGTAGCCGATGTCATCGGCTTACGTACAACCATTGTAAGTTTGAACTTTCGATCGTTGTCTTCGAAGTTATGAAAGAAAGAAAGCGAACGGTAAATTTTTGTCTAAGCTAATGAGACGGATTACGTTTAGCACGACTTTCATAGAATTCGAGTGCCGACTTTGCTTTGTACTGCATATTACTGGTATGCGTTAATACCGAATGATCAATATTTTGTTTAAAACAGCAACTAGTACCATAGTCGACAGAAAACTATGTAATGAAAGTAAATGCGACCAAATATGTAACAAAATACATGTTACCTAATTTCTCAAATGTTTTTGTTACATTACGCTGTTTATTTAATATTATTAACATACCTTCCTATTATAATCACATCATCAAATTTACTTATTCCATACAAACGATCCTAATAAAACAACAACTTAATAGATCAATCTTAAAAAATGGTGGTTACATTGAAGTAAACACGCTCAATTAAATTGTTTTTGCCGGTTTATATACTAAAACTACCATGTTATTTGATCACATCAACATTATTCATGTAGTTAGGTAGGTACTTGCTGTAACCATGTAAACAATGTTAAAGGCTATATTTACCACAATGAGCTATTTAAAATAATTGTGACCTGTTACGTAGCCGCCTACGAAGAATAACCTGTAAGTAATAGTTGAGCAGAGTTACATAAAATTGTAAGTTGCCGAAGGGTTCACGGTAAAATTAAGATTTTATGCTAAATACGATCAGTCACAGCTGGTTATGTAATATCTGATGGTACAATGTGCTAAATGAAGAATGCTTTAGAGTTTAGCTGTAACACGGCAAAAAAAGATCAATAACACCGAAACATACTGGTTTTGTGGGAAAATGTATTCTGTTTTTAGTGAGGCGGAAACAGTATTGGTGTCTTACGTAAAACAGTGCTATTAAGAAAATGGTCATACCTTGAGCGTATTACAAAACTAGACACCAAGTTATTTATGTAAATAATTATTATATATAATGTACTTATAAATAAAAAAGGACACATACCTACGTCATGTTCACGAGACTGCTAATAATGTTTTATTTTTAAACGTATAATATAAGCAGTTCTTATAATTACCGTGACATTTCATGTTTAAAATAAAATACGATAAAATTTTAGTCGTCCATGTGAGATTTAAAAAGAATAATAACTTACATTAAGTGAATTTGTAACTGTCCTAAAAACGAGACACATTTACAACATTTAAAGTAAAGTTATTCGTAAGGATTAAAAAAATATGGCGTCGACTAAAGGTTAAAAACAGGTAAACAAAACAACAGACGCGCATTAAGACCCTACGGAACCGGTCCTGGGTCTTAATACCGGGAAAAAATCGATTAGCCGAGTCCCGATGTTTTGACGAATAGCCACTTTGGCCGTTGGTCGTGTAGTTTTTTAACGTTTAGACATTTGGAAGCTGTAGAATTAGTTTTTCAACAAAAACAAGTATCCTTATAATAAAATACATACTTACAGTGGAAAAGTATCTCTGTACTGTGTTAGAGATCCATGAGAGAATAATAAATGAAAATATGTTATAACAACATAATTTAAAAATTACAAAATTTATTAAGTGAAAAATAGACAGCATATTTCTAAATCATATTATTATATGTATTAGTCGCAGTGAAATCGATGCCGATGATACATACAAGGGCCATCTACCCAAAAATCTAGTTACTTTTTGGCAAATCTACTTACCTATTTAGTTTAAGTTTTAGTTCAACATAATAATATCGTAGAAAACTCAGATAGGTTCTCGAACTCGACTTTCAATTGTTTTTCGTGCGCGTTCTAATTACAGGTTTTTTTTTTTATAATGTGAACGGCAAATGTGCCAGACATATCAGACAAGTTAGAATGACACAAAAATATATAAATATAAAAAAATATAAAACTTGCATTGTGTCGCCTACAAATACGTACGTTCTAAGTAAAATGTATATAATTAGGTTGCTCCATATAATCTAGTAACGTCCAAATGTAATCGCAAATATCTAACTCGTGATAGATAAACATTTGTTCTGCAAGTAACAATTCAAAGGTAGAGCAACGACCTGGGCCCGCATGTTACCGATTGATAACGCAGGTCAAATGGGCCGTGCGACCCATAACAATGGCGTCCTATTGATACACACCATTCAATTCGCTAATACCCCTTTAATTGGTTGAGTGATTCGGAAAGTATCCGGTACAAATTGTCTGATGCATCAATTGAATTCAAATTTTATGTACACAGCCACCACGATTTGTGCTGTATAAATGAAATTGCTTGCTCTTTACAATGTGGTATTAAAGAAACTTTAATAGCTAAAAGTATGAAAGATAATTTGACCCAGGAAACCTAAAACCTCTGCCTTTATTTGTATTTTCCTCTGAAGTAGCTAATATCGATAGTAACTACTCTCTGCGGCCATATCGAAATAATGCACGAAAAACATGACTTTTTCGTAATTTTGAAGCACTAATATTATATTAATGTGTTATATGACGAACTTTTATTCGCATACATTATTTTTTTAAATGTCTGTTCCTTTCAGAATTATTTCTTTTATTAAAATACATTTGTGAAATAGAAATTGGATACGAGCAAAGTTACATTTTGCATGTTATGTAAAACCCTGTATTAAATGTTTAAGTCTATGAATGCATTTAGTAATAAGATTTTATGTATCACTTATCGTATTACGGGTACCCACAATGCATGACCTCTCGGGTCAGGCCAACGAGACAAGTTGACTGAAGGCTTGAAGACAATGTAGTATAAATGCACACTTTCCACGCCATTATAAGCTATATTTTTAGAAAATCATATTTACAAAAGTTATAGGTATACGTATTTCGTAGTACAAGTAGTTTATAATAGTAGTTAGTTATTGAAGCGTAGTTCATCAGATGCAATCAAAAACACAACAGGAGTACTACTGCGTCGAAGTCTTGCCTGCTGATGTACGCATATCGCGTTAAACATCAATACCAACCAATACTCTATTGACTTGTAAATGGCAGTAAAGCTAAGAAGTTGCAGTTCAAAACGATGGTGCAACGACCACCTGACTATCGGTAAGCAAATTTAGGTATGTGGGCTCGTTCATATAATAATAATACTAGGTCATTTACATGGTCTTTATAAATGCACTTCATAAGTTTTATAGTTCCCTTATCAAATAATGCGCTCTGGCAATGTATGAGGTCGGGTCAGACGGACGACAAGCTGACTGACGGCTCGTAAGTTGTTTCCATAAGCTTTTATTAATAAGTGCAATATAATATAAAATAAATAATACTCGTAACATATTAAAGTTGTTCATGTGGTTCGGATTTAACCCTTCGACTGAGCTGGTGAACCTGCCAACCCAATATTAGGTTTTTTAAACCGCGATTTTTAGGGATTTTGTATTCTTGTAAAAAAGTGTGTTAAAGCACTTGAGGGGTCCTAACTTATTTATCAAAGGCAGCAACATACATGTACGCGACCTCAGATAAAACTGAAATACTATTTAGCGTTGATTACAGATGTTCATGGGCGAGAGTGACATTTATCACCAGGTACACTACGTGGTATGTGCTAACAAAACATAAAAAATAGAATATAAATTGCAAGTTTACTTTCTTGCCATACGAGAAATAAGAATGTAGTAATTACTACTGGTAATTTAAATTTACTTGTTTGTGCACGAGTATGAGAGAACACGCGAGTGTAATAATTTACTGACGTCTTGGAATTACTGTTTATTATTTCTGTCAGTTAATAAAGAGTTACTTAAATCGATAAAAATATGGTCTAAAATAGAACAGATACTCACAACCGGTTTGGGTACTTTTAAACATAATTTTAAAAGCAAGAAATGATTCTTTAAAATTGTGCAAACATTAGGACATTTTTTAAGGTGTTTTATCGTTAACATAAGGAGGTTTACTGTAAAGTTAAAAAAGAGATAATGATAAAGATATAGAGATAATTGGCAAAAATTGCCTCTACATTTCATTGCAATACATTAATTTAAGGATTAAAAGTTATTGAGAGAACGCATCACACTTTTTTAGTTTGTTTAACTAATTTTATTTCAACCTGGAAGATGTAAATACTACTATTACTGCTTGAATGTTCTTACTACATAGGGTATTGTGAATTCACACAATTTCACGTCATATGTAGGTGAAACGATTTCGACAAAATATTTAGATTACGTATATTTTATCCTAAAAGTGTTTACTTTTATGCTTAAAAAAATAAAAAGGTTAAGAGAAAACTACGCATGTAGACCCGTTGAGAATACCTTGTAATAAAAATATATAAAATTGTCTGTCAGTAAATATTTTTATGTTGTAAAAGTTTCAAGCACCATATCAGTTTTAATGCTTTTAAGACACGAGGTACAAGCAACAAATGAAGCAGAAAACTTGATTAAAAGCGCCGCCCGCTTACACTGCGAGTACCTTCTGATAACTCATCCTTCTGCTCATAACCCCAGGACAATGATCACATAAAAACTTACAAAAAAAGTGGCGCTGTCTCCATATTACCGTTACAAGTTTTTTGTATAAAGATATGTACTTATTAATACAGTAATTATATTTAATGTTGGGACATGTTTTTGTAGATCGACTTACCATAACGAACTTGTAATAGCAATGTTTTCGCTGCCATGTTTTGCTTTGAAGGGTGTAGCAAAGTAACTATCTCCAGGTACAACTTCTGTTCTATTTGGAGAGTTGGATACAAATGTCCATAGGCTGTGTCACTTACGTGTCTGACGTTAGTAGAGGAGTTTCAAAATTGACCGTGTTGGCACCAGATTTTGGACAATTAGGAACCTGGAGAGGGTAGTACTTGAACTAGATTTGTTTGAGCTATTGTCACCAAAAGCTGTAATTGCTGATCAATAAAACGTTTTATATTTAGTACGATAAATTAATTCTAAAATAGCTTATATATAAATTGTAAAAGCTATAGGTATTTCAAAATATTAATTGCACTCCTTCAAATAAGAAGGAAAAATAATATCCGTGTAGCAGCTTTGTATTTAACATCATCCTTTCAACAATTAAAAACGTACAATTCATTGAAAAGTTCATCCGTTATATGTCGTTGACGTGTCGTCTGTTTATGGAAAAGGTCCAACCGTCGGCGGTGAATCGACGGAAGTCGCCGGGACGACGCGATATTTTGAGCAAGGCGCGCTCGGTATGCGACATGTACGGTATAAATATAATTATTACCTACAGCTAAATAAACATTTCTACTGGACAACAATCACTACGCCGTTCAAATACCTGACGCGTTACGCCATAATTTAAATGTACATTATAACAATATGAGGAATGTGATTGTGCATCCTTCAAAAGTAGAGCTGTAATCAAATTAAAAGGTTAAGGTAAGATACCGTTCGTAATTCTGTCCAAATGAGTTTGTCTGCTCGTCCTAGTATGCCCTAATTCCTAGTGATTGCCTTTATTTGTCCGTATATCTTCTATCTAATTTTTTTGGACATATCATATCTTACAAATATAGATTTTAATATAACTTTCTAAGCAAAATATAATCTATGCGAGCAATATTGTTTTGTAAAGCGTGCATTGGATATAATATATTAACAGGCCAAAACTATGCAGGGTGCCTGTTTAACATTTATCCTTGAATATAAATAGAAAGGATATCCGTTTGAGCAGCAAAGGTAAAATTAAGAAGACTATAGCGACTAATATTCATATTTGCAGGATATACGAGATACTTAGCAGGTACTACTGCAGAACAGACTAACGTACCACGCCATGCTACTACTAGCATACATATAATATACTATATTGGTAGACTATATTATAATTAATCCACATACCTTCTTCAATTTTAGATACACAGGCATGTATATGAATGTCTGTGATTACATAGTTATTTATAAGATATGATTTCACCACATAATAAAAATACAATCACTAAATATAATAAGTAAGCAGTTAATAAACTTAAGCGTCATAGTTGTGTAACTTCCCAAGCGTCAAATGCTAAATCAAACCCAATAGTTATTTCCGGACGAGCACCCAGGTAAACAGATTTCAAGGACGCACCCAATCCGCACCACACCCTGCTTCCGCTATGGGCGCCATGGGATATTAAATTAGGGTGAACCACTTAACTACAAAATAAACCTACCTACAGTAAAAATAGATGTCACAAAAATCATTGGGTAAAATGTTGTGGTACGTAAAATTACTATACCGACCTGTAAATCATGTATGTACATCGAATGCTATTGTAGTACCTACGTGACATCGTTTATTCAAAATCCAATTACCCTACAGACTGTATAAAGCGAGGTCAGACACAAAGTTCGCAGAATTCCTTCCCGGTTCGTGGTTCGAAAGGGACGATACACTATGATCAACTTGTCGCATTAACACTTCACTTTCCCCGCAGCCCAGAATTTCGAGCATTTACTCATCTGCCGGCAAACTGCCAATAATTACAGGGATGGTTGTTTTGCCTCCCCTCGCAGTCAGGAGGAGAAAATATCCGAGCCTTATGATAGATCGCCGATGATGGATCACTTTCTCGAAAATTGAACGAAAGTGTGTCGTGTGAAAATGGTTTTTTAGTATGGAATGTGCATGGTGCACGAACTGCAAGGCGCACGCAGATTTCTGACGACGAACGTCGCATGCTTTCATCAACATGCGACTACGCAGTCCAGTTGAGCTCAGTCGGCTGCTTGTTTATATTTTCATTTGCGCAAACCGCGTTCTATTATACTTCTTGTCTCATATCAATACAAAAGATCAGCAAGGCGAATGTTGAATGTTGCACGCGCCTGCCTCTCGGAGATTTATTTACTCAAATACTTTAAATTTCGATTTAGCTGTAAAACGGCCCCTTGGCTGTAAACTTGTGAATGTTTTTCGTTTGTGGATTTCTTTATAAGGGAAATTTTGAACGTCCTGTATCACAAATAGATTAACTTTAGAAGTTAGCATGAGTTATTTTGATTAATCTCAGGAATTTCTTATGCCTATATTGGCGATAAATTGATGATCCAACACCAACTGGTTGTCAACATAATTCGCCTGTAATTTTATTGTAACAAAATAAGCTCGATGCATTCGTGTAGTAAACGCATATAGCCAGCTTTAAATAAAATAAAATGAACGCGTAATAATGAAAATGACTTGCGAGACGAAACGGGACGGCTGAAGGGAGACGGCAGTCCTGCCCCTCTACCCGCTTGCCCCCCCGCAACACACCGCGACCAAGCGAGAGGCGACAGCCCGCCAGCTGCGTGTTCGTTTCTTGTTGCCTGCCTTGTGTTTTTCGGTTATCGTAGCGAGTTTGACGTTTCGTTCTTATTTTCCGTTGATTTACAAACATTGTTGAGACAAGTTCACGTATTTACGCGTGTGAAAAATATTTACAAATGCTGGTGACTAACGAACTAAACACTAATAAAACTGTTCGGACATCGGCCAATAGTGTCGTTATTTGAAGTGTACGTTACTTGGATACCAGTGCCTTTTGTCTGTGAATAAAACAAGAGTGGTGCTATTTCAGTACGTTCCTGTTGTATATCGTGGACCCGAGCGTGTGATCAGTGATTGTTGTCGTGGCAGGTTTCCGTGGAGGAAACTTTCGAAACGTGCATAAAACAGTGGGTAATGCTTTCCTAGCGAATGCACGCATTCCATCGGGAAGCAAGTGCCGGCAATAAGCATTTTACGGTAAGTAACGCGCTTAAGTTCAACGTACTTTGACCTGGAACTGTGCAATGGTAATCGATGTCCAACACGTGAGAAAAATACCCCACAATGAATGGCGGTTGACCCATTTTTACACGTTTATTTAGGTTTCCGGAATAGAATCCTTTGATTGCCGGGATACTACCACAATTTTTATGTTTCTTGGAAATCCTTGCCCTATCTGACCTAAATATGAATAATTAACTTTTGTTAAATAAAATAAAATCCACTACAGTTTACAGAAACATAAATATCGTAAGCCAACAGCTGAAGATATACGAGATTTTTTGCCTTTAAAATTTGTAATCTATTCATTTTTGCGATTGAATATTTAAAATACACAGTAACATTGATAAGGTAGACAATTTTGGATGAATCACACTAAATTAACGTCTATAATTATCTTAGTCATGATATTAAATACAGTTATTTGGGCACCGGAACATACAAAACTTAAATTTGTAGCATAAAAGTTTAAAACACAAGGTATTTAAATTTAGAATAAAAAAATAAAAAGATTTATTTGTATACTATAAGGTATTTTAAAAATATTTGTGATTGTGGACACCGCACAACGAAGCCAAAATTAGGCCATCTCCAAAACTTGATGATTTTAGAGGTGACATTTATATTTACAGAATCGAAGAAAAAAATGTTTTATTATTGTTGCTTCAAATAGAACTTACATAACATGTAACGACTTTAAACATATCTTGTGGCTTTATGATGGATCGAGAGTTATATTCGTAGAAATAGATAATTAACCAAATATAATGTATTTTTAATCATTGGTTCTTGGAAACAGAAAATCACATTATGTATATTTAGCAAAGTTAACTCCATATTAATGTGGTGTTATAGTACAGGAGTCTGCAAGGTGTACATAACATTTATCTTATCATTATAAACACTGCTATAGCAAAACATTGAGATGTGTAATGTTAGATGATACTGGCCTACTTTGCATGTGGATGGTGATTCATTCAATAACTGCACTTGTGTTGTGGAAAAGATATTTAAGCTTTTCATCATAGTTAATCACCTATATATGTGATAACACTGGTATATTATAACAATTTGATATATAGATATTAAAAAATTACATTTAGAATGTCTTTATAAAACAACTGTTTTCTTTTAGCAACTTTTTCAACCACCTATAACATTAACTCTCCATTGCTTAGTGATTCTAATAGTCACAACTATATCATTTTTGTATTAAAAGTAGCAAACAAACTTACAGCCCACCTGATGTTGGTCAGTGCTGTCTGTAGATATCTGTACTCTTTTAAGGATATCATACTGTCTTACAAATTATTGAATTTAATTTCTACAATACAGTTTTTTTATGGTTCAAAACTATTAATGAATGAGCTTTAATGTAATCAATAAAATTCTATAAATTTCAAATAATTATTGTGGCAGAATTTTACCACTACGCGAACCCTATTTTTACTATACCAGCATAGTGTAGCATAATTATATAAGCCAGATTATATACACAAATAGTTCATTGCTCCAAATTTTTTTTACAACAAATAAACATTCCACCCCTGTCTTCCTTTCACCACATGGGTTTGAAAACACTTGAAATGACACACAGATAACCACATAAAAGCAGCTGCCATTTATGCCAGTTTATTATCACTCACATCTGTTCACAACCTCCCACCTATAAAAAATGTTACTGTGTTATTCAGGATTATTTTAGGAGATACATCTCTAGTAGTTTGTTTAATATTTGTAGTATAAAAACTGTTTCATGTAACATTTGTTTTTAGCTATGCAATGTCATATAACATATGACAAATAAAAAAAAAATTATCAATTGGATACTCAGCATTAAAAATATCACATTAGGAAAATGTTTTACATTTAACCCTTTCAGACCTCGCGTGCACAATTGAGGACATAAAAGTTTTGAGTCTTTTTACTACTAAATTTAAATTTTA
>DWRA01001500.1:0-16807 GCA_018250295.1 Spathilepia clonius
TCCCTTACCACACACTTCAAACTAGAACACGGCAGCGCTCAACACTGCTGTTATTAGTTAAAAATAAGTGTGGCGGTGGTGCCGCCGGAGGCGAACTACAAAGGGTTCTACCACCTTTAAAAATTAACACGGATTTCGGAAAATTACCCATGGTTACTATTAACTTTCCAAAATAACGTTAAAAAAACAATAAGTAAGGATAACGTACACTTTAGTACAGTGAAGTAATTTGCAGGTGGTGAACTCTTTGTGTTTCGATTGCGGAGGTACCAACACCACGCCTATCTCAGTCGAATAACAGCAGTGGTTAGCGTTGCTGTGTTCTTGTTTGAAAGATGTGGTATGGAAGACTCACTTTCCGAGGCATTCCGACTTGGTCCTCAGGGGTAGCAACGAGGAATCGAGGAAGAGGAAGAACTTGCAAATAGATAAAACTGTATACTATAAAAAGTAAACATACGTAATCTTTAGCAATACTAAAAAAAAAGCATGTGCTCTCGTTATCGTAGTGAAGATACGTCTTATTACAAAATTGAATGCCTGCTACTAGAATACAGATTCAAAGCTATAATTAAGATTCAATGTTCCAGTTGTCCTAATCCGAAGATTTATAACTTCTGGACACATACAACAGCTACATTATTAACAATGCAAGTAATTCATTAATACGTGTATCGCAATGGCGAGCGTCCAAAGTAGCTTGTCGCTTTATGACATTATATGACTCAAATCGATTTGGCAGAAGGCTGCGGCAAGACACTCGTTTCTGCGAATGTTAGTAGGCTGAACGAACATGCACCAGGCGGAAACGGAAGACACCCTTATCTCGCCACGCGACTGCTTCCATACGAAGATCCTTTGCACCCAAATTTAAAACGTAGCATTTTTACAAACAAACATATATTTAATACACTAAACCTTAGACTCTGTTGAACTAAAATAACAATGCTCTACTACAACACACAAAGCAATTTAAAACGCTGCATAAAAGGCAGTCCATAGAAAACAAAGGAGGAAACGAAACATTAAGGATGCGAAGGTGGTGAAAATATGAATATATTACACAGCAATACGAGCCAGGTAATCACACGCACGCAAGAAAACGGGCCACGGCTTACACCGGTAGGTATAACAATTTTATTCGTAAAACCAATAATTCATGTAGGTACAACTTTAATTTCGGAGAAATAAAACCTACCTAAATGATAAAATATGATGTATAAAATGTACCTACGAAGTGTGCAGAATGGGTAGTAAAACATGAACAGAGGTCGTAAAGAATTGGGAGGAGAGCGTGGCGTGGTTACGATACATGGAGCGTGGTTTCGAGATGGAGCGACGCTGGTGGGTAACGAGGCCGCGTAATGAAGTGCCACGGTCGGCCCTGGCTCGCACGTCTGCTCCAATTTCCGCTAACAGGACCATAACACAACCGCCTCTCGAGCGTTTATCCCCCACTAGTGCCATTCGAGTCTATGTAAATCGTACAGAGAATATGCGATACACTTTTCAGACTACTTTCTTTACCAAAAAAGAAAAACAAAACTTTCACTTATCTCGACATTACAAGTTAATTTTAAGAAAATGAAGCAAAGGAGAAAGGAAGCCAATGTAATTATATCGCTTGAGGTGGTGGAGGGCTAGCGAAATGGCTTCTTTAAATCGCTTATTTATCGTCAAATCTTTTGAAAGAGGTTATATATATTTATTTAAGAAACCATTATTAAATCTTTATTTTTTATATATGACAAAAAATATTAAGAGTACCTAAAAACTATGGATAGGACCTTAGACGAGCCCATGGATGATTATTCTAACTTACTTGTGTAAGTTAGAATAATTATCCATTAATCATCATTATTATTGTGTAGATGCAACGTCATATCTAGTATTCACTAAACCTTCGTTTGCCTTAGGTATAAAAATATTAAGTTCAGTTCATAAAAGTCAAATATGCAAATAATGTTTTCTTTTAAATCTGTTCACTAATGGTGAATGCTGTTTTGGTCAAACTTTTACTTAACTGTCACGAGAAGGCCATCGAACTCTAACGGTGGTTTGATCTCAATTCAATACGTGTTGCAGGTTTGAATTTAAAAAATCCAGAATTTATTAAGAAGTGTGGATAAGCCATACAATACAACATATACTAGTATACAAAAGAAACATAAATAAGTGTAAAATTATTAATTAAATTAATGAAAGCAACGACCAACGAAGGCAATGCTATGCAAAGCAAAGATAGTAAGATGGGTGAGGTGAATGTACGCACGAAGTGTGCCACGGGCCGGAGAAATACTTCGGATTGGATACCGTTAGTGGAACGCGGTCAGGCCAGCAGCGGTACCGGTATCCGCGTCTACAACTTACCCACTTACTTAATCGCTTATAATCACTTACGAATTAAAAACATATAACTTGTTATACTTATTAGTATTGGATGCGATTGTCGTGTTAAAAAAAGGAAGTATCGAGTTAACAAACGGTATGCAGGTAAAGAAACGCACTATTGAAGTACAACAACGACACGAAGGCAGCTCTTCTCAGCGTGGTAATCGGAGCGTTTCTAATACCCACGCTTTGACTCGGTTTCACCGCACGCTTCTTGCCTCCGTTCTTATTTATTCGTTTTGCGAAATCGTTTGTAATATGATAACGTTCAGTCGGGTACCAAACGACTCTTGGGTTCTCACGAAACTTCACACGGACTTCTTGCACCCAGTTAGCTATTGAATTCCTCCCATTACAGCCAACGAACCGATAAAGGTGTTATCTTACACGAATAAAGAGAGTATCGGAGGCGAGCCGAATAGAAGACTAAAACACGGTTTCAGTTCGCAGAGCGCGCGGTAGAAAGCAAAGTTATGGTAATGAGAGTTTAAAAGCGGACAAATGAATATTTTTCACAATAATTATGTTGGGTGGAACAGGTAAGGCGTGAAGCGCATCGGAGCTCCGCGGCGGGCGCAGCAATTTGCATCACAAATGCGGGTGGCGGCCGCGATGCGCCCGCTCGCCCTACGGTGGTGCCCGCCGCGGCACCCGCCCGGATCAGACAATGTCACAATCAACATCGCGTGGACGCTTTTTGGCCATCATGTGATTGCCGATTGTGGTTCACCATAATCGACACCAAGATTTATTAGAGTCACAATTCTAGTCTAGCCACTATTGCAGAGGAGACATAGAATATTTGTGCAACTTTTAAAGTTATATATACTTAATAATATGTCTTCAAAAAAAACGTAACCGTAAATATTTACAACAGAATTGTTATAACACAATAGAACATTAATAGAATAAGTAAATATGTAATTTATATGTTCAGCAGTGAAGGACCTACTGTTAAAACCCATAGTCTAAAATGGTTTATCGTTTCTCGAATGGGAAAGGTAATGCGAGTAAAAGCGGCCAAGTTGAGAGGCGATGAATTAATAACGAACTTCTCCCGCGACGCGTGATGACGGCCAACAAGAGTAGCGCATTAGACGCCAACAATGAGAATTTACAAAAATCTCACTCTAATTATTGCAAGATATTTTTTCTTCGCACATTTTTGTTAAATTATGGGAATAAATGAGCAAACTTGGCACTCAAACGTCAAAACAGTTATGAATAAAGATTTTTAGAATACGCAAGTGTACAATGAACTTGCAAGATTTGTAACGGTATCCGCTTAACTCACGTAAAGATATTGTATATAACAATTTGAATGATCAAAGTTTTAAATATTAACACCTTTATTGCACGTTTGTTTATATTAGAACTAAGCATGATTTGATTTTTAGAAGTACACCTACTTAAGTTGTTTCACATACATTACGAAATATATAGCGTAGTTCGTAAATCAGCACTAATGTTTAGCTCAAAAGCTACAAGCTCGTTGAAAAGGGGAATCGACCACAATTCTAACAAATGTAGACCATTTGTTAAATTGTAAGTCAGAGGTTCAACAGTGAAATATGACGACTATCTCGACCAAATGATGCAATCACTGGCAGGATTTAAGAGATTCTACCTTTCCTGCGCCAATTTACCCTTTTTCTTACTTATAAAAAGACTATTCCTCTTGTTAAAAATAACGAACCCAAGATCCTTTTTAGCATGAAGCAAAATATCAAGCATTAAAAAATTTTTACTGAATTGTACGGAACAAATTAATTCTTTGATAATCTCCTCGAACTTCACGTGTATTACACTCGCAGTAATATAACAGCATGTTAAGGGAAGGCAGTGTAAGGTGAGCTCAATATTGAGATAAATCTTGTGCGGAATGACTCGCGTCGAAATTAACCGAGGTGCCTTACTTGGCGTCGGGTCGACGGAATGGGTGGTAAAGCGTCTTTTAATTAAATCAAGTGACGCGTCTCACAGGTAACTTCAATCACGGAACCCCAATAAACCCGTGCGCGAAATAGAACTGCTCACTTAGACATGGGTTTGGTAACTACTAAAACATATTTTTTAAGCATGACATGGTAAATATTACCTTAATTTCAAAATAACCGAAACAATGAAAGAACTGTTTTATCCATTTTACTAAACAATTTTGGGTAAAATATATGTGGGCAACTTTTGAACGTAAACGTTTGCACGTTGATATTTCGCATAACTTTTCTGTAATAAGCTCCCGTGTATGCATGTTCACGTCTTGGCAACAAAGTCGCATTTCCTCGCCCGTCTTATCAAATCAAAGATAATACTAATACAGTTTTATCTTCCTTTTTTAACATGGCCCCGAATAAAGAAATGTAAAAAACGGTTATAGCGGTATACGAGAAAATGAAGAACTAAATCAGTGGGGGAGGATATTGGAAATATTAAAGTGGTAACCGCAGAAAAGCAACAATAAAAATGGAAGTAAGCGGTGCGGTTCCGGAACAACTTGTGCAGTAGGCGCGCCGCGCACTGCGATCGCACTCATTATTTCCATAACAAGCCCACGACGAACGACGCTCGCTCCCGGCTCCCGGAGTCCCGGTCACGGCAATTAATTAACCGGCTAAACGGTATCGTGTTTTACATTCTGATGTTTACGCAACTCTCCAGCGATAATGTCGCCGGGTATCGGACAGTGCAAGCCTCCGTTCACATTAATTAATAAAATATTATTAACACGACCCACCTCACTAAAAAATTAAAAGACTCGTTATTGAGCTCGTTACGTCCGTTGCATATAAATTGCTTATTTGAAGAAGTAAACTTGCATACTTTTGAAAGTAAGACATATACTTTCCTATATCAGTAAAATGTGTCATAACTTAAAACATTCTTATGAACAAAAAATAGACATATGTAAAGTACCTATACTAATCGCATTAATTTCACTCAACTAAAAATAAAGTAAATACACAACTGTTTACAAAACAAGCAATTTTTAAACATGCTAATGAGGCTTCGAGGATTTATATTTCGCTTCCGATGCAAAAAATGCCAAATGCCAAATTTACGAATGCAGCAGAGGTCGTTCAGTTCAAAGTATCACATGCCGCATCGGAATCCCCTTGTGAAGCAATATTATTACACGTCTTCGTGTTGTAACAGCTGGCAGTTGCTGTTACTTAAATTAGTTAACAATGACACATATTGCTGGCAAACAAACGGAGAGGACTCCTAAATAGATCGCACTCTATTCTTGAACTACCGCCGTCACACCGGTGAGCGTGCCGTCTGCTGATTCACGCACACCTCAAGGTGATGCCGGATGGGAATGAGCACACGTCTTAAAACAGACAACTGTCAGATGAAAGGATGACTTTCTTTCTATTGATGTAACGCTATTACACGTAATTAAATTATCATGAGTAGGCACTAGCAATATTTGCTAATGCAAGAGACAAACGTATCAGCTATCAACAACAATGATATTGCTACAAGGCTCTCGCGCGAGGCTTGAATGAATGTGCAGCGACCGCTTTTGCGTGTTGCGTAATGCGCCAGGCGGCAACTGGCAGGACGTTGATCTCGCACTTGAACTTGATACTTTTTATTATTCTTCTATATTCATCAAAATATGTGTAATGGCGAATGTAAACGGAAAGGCATGCGGACTGAATACTTCTAATTGTACTGCTAATGAGTTTTATATTTAAAAATAGGCACGAGCTTTAGTAGCAACCGTGACACGAGTATTATCAACGGGAAAATAATTTTCCAGCACGTAAGCGTACCAAAACGCTGTCCGGAAATTGTAGGAAATTGCAAGAGAAAATGAATCCGACGGTTTGAGAGGTCCGGTTGAAGCGGAGGCTTACTCGGGAAAGGCATTTAAGCACCACGTAAGAATACATATTTGCTCACATTTAGGTTATTTGCAGATACGTATTCAAATTTTAACCACTATTTGACTAAATGATAACATATGTAGAGTAAATCTTAAAAAGAATGAGTCTACGAAATATGAATGTAATACCATCATGCCTTATTTTGCACACAAACATTAGTAATGATCCAGCACACTACAGAGGACTAAACTTAGTCACTTGCTATCCATAGACGTGAACAAACTCACAGCAAAGTGTTTACTTCCATGGATAGATAGATAGTAAGCAACGTATTGTTTAGCATCAAGGTAATGTATTAACTTAGTAGCTTAGGCAACAGTTAATTAATTAATCGGTATGTTTAAATAATGTTCTTTTAGTTTTATGGGAATATTCTGAACTGAAAGAAAATAACTCAGGAAAATTTTCTCTATGCATATCCATTATTTAATGAGACACTACACTGCACAAAAGCAAATCGTAGGTCAAAGTTTACAATGTTTTGGGCAAGGGTTAAGTTTGTAGTTTATACACGATTAAAGAGTCGTAGTCGTACCGTACATCATTCTAAATTTCCGTAATTATTTATGGTGTGATATCAAGTTATTTTCATGAAACTACCATCTAAATTCATCATACTTTGATTTGCCTTGTCTTGATTTTAACGCTACTGGCTGGCTCATATTATCCGTACTTAGCAGCTAATGTTTGAAAAGCTAAGTTAAATTAATAATACCTTTTACCCATACATCACTTCGTTGTGCCTACTGTATTTATGATAATATCTCAGTTTTAAATGAATAAACGAGAATTTATTTTGAAATCATTGTAAAAATGACTCCGCACGAATGTGACGCGATGGTAGAAGGTGGTAAATTAATAACGACGCTTGCAGAGCGCAATATTTATATACACAAGATAGCATTATTTCATAGGACGTATTGCGACTGTTCATGTATGAAGGAAGACGACATAAGGAATGCACAAGCTCGCATATACAGAAAAGAATAGTAAAAATAAAGAGCTCTCCATCAATCACACGAACAGAGCCCGCGCTTCCGGACGAGGCCTGGCCGAGCGAAACATTTTCTTTGAATAATGAATATACAGGTGGGTAGGTATCGTGCCCCGTAACTGGACGTGATATACGCCGTCGTCGGCCGCATGCATAATTTCACTTATTTTATGTGGTTAATTGTCGAAAATGACCGCTAGTGAAATATATTACAACGTTCCGACGCCAACACTGGTGGTGGCGGCTAATGTATTCTATGGCTCGTGCGCTCCGCCTTCACCTTCACAGGCCACGTTCTCTGCGTTATACACACGAATACAGGTGTTGGGTACCGAGACCCTCTACTATGCATATGTGACATTGTACAAAAGACATTATCACGATATTGCAAACATGCGACAGTGATAATCATTTACAATAAGTCATAAAAGGAATGTTTGTTAGTACAGTATGCATGACACTGGTCATGTAAATTTGTAAACACAATCTTGGCCGATTTCTGTATTTGCCAGACTCAAGACAAAACCACAAAGAGTTCTAACAGACCTCCTAAACTACTCGCCGTGATAAATTAGATATTGTTGACTTATTTTAAGCGTTAAGTAGCATGCATCTATGTCTATAGCAATTTGAAAATTTCTAGTACGCGTAAAATGTCAAATGAAGATCTTGCGTGGGTAAAACGTTGAATCGATTGATTATTAATGACGGGAATAACAAAAAAGTATTAGGCATCCAATTAAAGGTCATAAATAAGTACATTTCGAAAATACAATGTTGTCTATAAAGTAGGTAAACACGTAACGTAAGATTTAATTTTAACAAGTTCCTTTATTTATATCCTTTTAGTAGAGTGAAGTATATGGTCGTAGTTTCATACAAGTCGTTAATATCGCCAATATTAATCGTAGCTGGTTAACTTAGTACCAGAGTATAAATCGAAATATATTTACAGTGCGATGAGAACCACTGTAGTATAATACATATTAAGGTAATGTAAATAATGTTAATCTACTTTTTTGTTTGGGAGAGCTAACAAATGGCTGCGCATTATTTGCAGGATACTATGCCGGCAGATGTTTGTATCTACCGAGGCAAGTAAATCCGTGGTTTATAAACAGACGCCAAATCCAACCTTGAAGTATACTGTCGGATAAAATAGTCTTCCATATCAACGTTAGATTCCACATTTTAATTAGTGTTCTCTGAGTGTCAAATAATCTGGTAAGCATACGAATTACGTTAATAATAACACTTTGAAATATTCTAAAGCTGCAGCTAAACAGTCTATCAAGCTTACTTATAACGTATTAACCTTTTATTACAGAGAAATAATATTAGCAATTCAATTAATCACCATTACGTTACAAGTATGATGAATGATGGTTTCGCATCATAATGCACTAAGTGCATCAAAACGTCATGCACTGTTAGATTCGTAGAGACTACATTTTTAGATTTATTCATTAAATAATGCACCCTCTAAAACATCCCCTAAAAATTAACGGCGCAAAAGTGTAGATTAGAAATAAATACAGGTAGAAGGGTTGAGTGCATAAATTCGAGGGTGTAGTGTTAGGTGTAGCTAAAGTGCAGTGCGCACAATCGCGGCAAGTCGCGTCTACAATACCGCTGCATTACAATTTTTCAAAGCAGACACAGGCGACAGGGCATAACAAAAGAGCTGGGAAGGCGCAAATAAACGAGCGCTGCGGCAAGCGGGCGGGAGAACGCGTGCGGCCCCTTGTCCTAATGTCTAGCGTTCCAACCAACTGTTTTAGCTAGTTATTGTTGTTGGTCCCTTGTAAAAATTACTTTACCATTATTAAATTTGGGCTAAATTAAAAACACATACTCATTCAGTTTACTAATTGTGTTCAGGCAACCCAATGCTTACGCCACAAAAAAAGAAAAATGCAATGAAATATTAGTCTTACATAAAATAGACAACCTTTAGCTAATCATTTAATAGAATACATTTTAAAACTAAATCCTTAACACAACCATCACAACACGTTAGTTTCTTAATATGTTGGGGGTACTGAAATGATATTTCAAGGAAACACAGCTGGCTATGAATAACGTTGAATTACAAAAGCGGAATTCAATTTGGGTAATGCAACATTTCGACGGTAAATGGAAACTTTCAAAAAGCTAGGTGAGCCGGCCGGAAGGAATATCTCTACATTTAGCGTTTTCCAGGGTGCAAGCATGAATGCAGTGAGATCGGGCGAGGCGATACGGCGGCCGCGGCGGACACTCGGCGCCCAGCGGCCGGACCGCGCGTAAAAGGCGGCACAAGTTAAAATCGCACAAATATATCTACCGTAGACCACGCTCGCCTGATACAAAACTCCTACTATACCCGAGGTAAATGTTGTACCAATGCCCGCTTTGTTTCAAAATTTCTGCACGTTTTGTTGCAATTTGAAAATAACAGCATATTAGAAGGACTGTTCAATCCACGATCTATTTATTTACCTGGCAATGTAGTTAAACAATAAGTAAAAATTTTGATAAACATATTATGTAGACAACTGAAAACATTTTGACGGTCTGTCTGTTATTTCAAGACACTTGCCATTTTCTAAGCCTTTTTGAATGATAAAAATAATATGAAAATAGATTAACATTCGACCCATTGCCTTTCATGTGATTTAATCGTAAAAACAACTATTTTGTCAGAGAAATTTAAGTGAAGTAGTGACGGAGTAGACGGAGTAACTATACCCAGATATGCAGTTTTAACAGTAAAATATGCTCATGGGCGTGCACGCAGACTGCACCACGAGTGAAAGCTTGTATATTATAGAAAGTAAACCTACTTAATTACTGGAACAGTGCCGTGAAGAAAGATTGGGTAGTCAGAGTAGGTGATATTTGGCAAATTCAACGAGCTCTTTTCAATGTAATAAATGTAATAAGTAATGCTACTTTTATTGAATACCTCGACATTTCATCATCGTTAACCTTTACAAATCCACGGGTGTCCTCTCAAAATGAGAGGGGTTAGGTCATATTCCACCGCACGGGCCATGTGCGAATTGTTTGACTTCACACACCATGGAGAACTTTTTTCGAACAATGTTTTCCTTCACCGTTATAGCAAGTGATAAATAATTCTAATACGCACGTAATGTGAGTAAAATATGTTCGAAAAATCAAAGGAGCGTTTCTAGGTTATTAACCTCGGACCCCTCAATTGAGAACCCGTTATTAAATCACTGGATTGTTTGATAAACTTTAAAATATTGTTTAGTATTGAATCTACAATATCAGTATAAGTAATATGAAAATAAATTTCGAACATAATGAGCCGCTTCAACATTTTGTAGATTTCAAAACTACACGTCTCCAACACGTATGTTACACTACATTGCGTCACGTAATTCTGTTCAATGAAATGTGAAAAGTTTGTTTATCTCGTATATAAATCAATTACTTGTTAGTCTTGTTAAAACTCGCGAACAGCTGGTCCGATTTGGCTAATTTCGATTTTGAATTATTAGTGGAAGTCCAGGGAAGGTTTAAAAAGTGAGTAAATATGAAAGTTATCCGGGTCAGCAGTGATTCATTAATCGAACATTCTTTTATAATTTTAGCGACTATAAGGCGCACTCTATCTACCTGTGTTGAGTTATAAAGGCGTATGATAGCCACAGTGATATCTAAAGAAAAATAAGCAGATAAAACAGATGGGTGCCTTTTTCTCCTTTGAAGTCTACAGATTATCTTTTTTTTTTGTTTAGTAGCTATTAACGAGCTTTATCCAAAAGGCTTAAGATTTCCAGTTGTTCCCTTGTAATAAACCCATAAGCGAATAAACTTAAAAATCAAGTAACAGACCAAGCAGTTGCAGTTATTGTTCTTGCAATGGTATACTAGCTTATACATTATCACCAGTGACACACCTAACACAGTTGAGATGAAGACAACATCTAACGAGTCTAACTACACGCCATACTTCAAAATTCGTCTGACCTGTTAGATTACAAATATCTATAGGTATATCCCCTATTTCCTACATACACCTGAAGGACTACTGACTATAATCCCGTTTCTGGGACAACGGGATATCTATTAAACGTTAACAGGATCTCACTATTACACTGGCCTTCAATAGAATCTTAATTTGTGAATGCTACGGGCATTAAAGCAGATTTGAAAACTCAGACTAAACAGATGTTTAGTTTCTCCATTTACATGTACGCCTCGCTGGGATAGAACCCAGAACCTATCGTTTTGCAGACCAGTTAGACGTCTATGGTGTAAAGCAAGCCATCATATTAATTTATTCATAGCTATTATGTATTCCGGTATGTGCAAAGTAACTACGTCGCATGTGTTTATAACATTATTGTATACCTATGCGAAAGCATACTGATGTTGGTGTTGCATAATATCTACTGCTCTAGCATACGACACTTATCATGCCACATTTCGTGGATGCAAAACAATCTCAGGTATTTGTGTCGCGGCGAGCTTCTAGATTTTTTTTTGTACTGAAACAGAACAATAATTTTATTTTAACCTTCATCATACAATTTTGTTAAGATTCAATGAATTGGGCTGTGAAAGTTGAATTTCGTACCGATTAAAATTAATATTTGTTTCTTTCTTCACCACTTTAGTTATGAGGAATCTATGCAATTAAAAATTAACGTAGCTATTCGTTATGAGTGAAACCACAGTTAACTATTGGTATCACTGTAAATTAAAGTGGAAATATAAATGCCTACTTTAAAAACAACAATATTGAAGTACAAACAAGATTATTGTTTTTAGTGATGGTTAACTAGTGATCAAACAACATTTAGTATATTTTATTGTTATCGAGTACATAAGGGTTTTAGATACATCAACAGGTTACCGACACAAGCTCCTGCTGTATAAGTAAACGAATTGATTCAAAGATCATACAATGAACGAGTGACGGGGACTGCATTAAGTTTGGATAGTTGCAAACCTCGGTAGAAAACCAAGTATAACAATTTATTCTTGTACGAATATAATTCAACAAAACTGGTTTTCTCAGCTTCCAACAGTTATAAAACATATATTTTGTAGGTGTGTATGTTTTGAACTATAATAGGTACTTCCTCTTGTCAGTGTTTATGAAAGAAATCGCCTACGTGTAGAATTTGAGGTTTTTGAGACTACTTCCATAACAATATATTATAGTTCTAACTGTAGGCTTTCAAATTTGTGAGTATGAACGTTATATGTTTGCAAATCTAATTTTCTACATAAAGTGCTCTTATGTCTGTCTGCCTTTGTCATTATTGTCCGAATCCGTTCGAAATCAAAACTTGGCCGTGTAAGTTCTAAATTAGAATCAATAGTTTTTAAGGGTTAGATTGAAATAGACACATAGATAATATACAAATATAGTTTCTAAATGATAATCTAGTGAAAAATAATGCATTAACTTTAAGATCATCATTGATCGATTGATTTCTTGTCCAATACGGCTTCACAAATTTACACAATATTTTGTATAGACGGTACCAAAATATGCAAGTAATTAAATATGTAAGTAAATAATATTCCGAATTAATACAACAAACACAACAATCTCATGTGCAAAATAAGAAAACTAGTTTGTAAAGACAATATTTTTATTATTGACGCATACTATAAAATGCACAGCCTAGTTCGAATGAAAGTCGCCTTTGTTGGCGTTGTTGTTGTTGAAATATTGCACGGTTGGAAATAATTACAAATTAATACGTACGTGCTTCTTAATCAGTATCTAAAGTACCTAATACTAATGAAAATATAAAAATCTATTGTTCTGAAACAGTGAAGTATGCCATTTTCAATATAGTTATTCAAAATACGGAATGAGGTAAAATTTGCTTTAGTCTTACAAGATTTGCACATAGCCGATCTATATACATGATCACGATAGCGAACGTTTACAGGAAGTGTGCAGCAATTTGTTAGCCAACTTCATATTTGCTTCCGATTTTAACATCAAGACAAAACAGGTTTATTAAACTGTAGATAATGTTATATAAAATGCCAATATTTGAATATTTTATTGGTAAATTATCTCAACACGCAAAAATCTTGTTTAAAATTAAGATGAGGTTAACATCAGGTACTTATGATTTTTTAACTTAGTTGAATACATTCATAAAGTTTTTGTAGTGATAAAAGCTTCGACGGAACGGCAATTTAATACCTTTGGTTTTTATCCATTCTTAGTTTCCGATTTATTTTTATCCTTAACACGTTGTTTTTAAATTTACGAGTAAACGAATATATTCTTGACAATTGAAATACCACACTGAAGAATATTTACTGTGGGAATTATAAAATTGCGGTTAATATAAAATAATATATTTTCCGTTTATAATTTAAAAAAAAGCAGAACGAAAGCAAGTAAATTGCTTAAACATTCACCTTGTATTTAAAAATAAAGAGAAGCTACGAAGAAAATAAACTAAATATATTTTACGGCAGATTAAGTTAGGACGAAAGCTTCACGACTAGCACAAATAAATATATGTAATGTTATCGCAATGTTAACTTACAATTTGCAATTTGAGATCCTTTCCGGCGGCAGAGGCAGCAGTAACCGATGTGGTCACTGGCGACAGCCACTGATGCAGGTTAATGTATCTTTTTGGTAAAAGTTTTAGTGAAATATCCGCCTGTGCATAGGCTCGCTCTAGACAAGCGGCCGTCGTGCCGTCGAGCGCGAGCGCCGGCTCGAGCAGAGCGCCACCACCCTCTAACACCACCATGGTATCGTAACAAACGTCACTGTACTTCAACAACAACACATTGAGTCACTTCACAGTCGACGAGCGCGAGTTGGAACTACATGTCTGTGTCGCGGACGTGGCGCCCGTGCGGCGAGAGTCGCGGAACTGCCGCGGCGCACACCTGCCGCGATGCTCGCGGCCCGCGCGCCCCGCTCGCGCCGCCCACCGGCTCGTCAACAAACACCGTTGCTGCAGCGGTCGCCCTGCATCCACTATAGCCGTGCCGACTCCACTTTCGTCCCACTTTCTCGACTAGAATCTATCACAACCCAATACATAAAGACGATAAAAGGCTATACATTTATACATTCTCTATCAAAGAGTAGTTTTCGCGTTGACATTATAAATTTATTGAAACTGGACAATCATTTACAAACGTTACCTGCAATTGGCTTTAAGCTTACAACTTGTAAAACAAGTTATTATAAGGTCATTTAAAACAATTTAGTTTACCATATATTCAGAATTAATAAATAAAATTGGTGAATATATGTAATGTAACATGTACTTTTTAACAACACAAGTGGTGCCTTGCTATATCGTAAAATGTTTATAAGAAAGATTCGGTAAAACTTTAATTTGGCCCTCGAAACTTTGAACAGGTGTAATATTTTTCAAAATAATATTTTATTTTATTAATCAGTACTTCATTATACAAACTGGCTACAATTAGAATAGCGAGTAGTCTAACTTGAAACAAAACCAATGCAGGCTTTAAAACCAAATAATTTACAATAAATTTCATCCACTAACTTCCACGGAATCTTCGATAAGCAAATTTTGAGTATTTTAAGTAACTTGAAATTCCGAGTACCTATACCAATTTATCAATTCACTATAGTCTTACAGTAATATGCGGATTAGGCGCAAAAATTGACGCTCTAAATTTAGTTTACATTTCAATAAGTTGAAGTCTCTTGAAGAGGTATTCATTATAACAAAACAAACGAATATAAAAAACGGAAAAATGGCCGCTACCTGACCTGTTTAACAAACTTAAAAAAAAAGGAAGATATTTTATTAAACTTTTTTTAGGCACTGGGTAACTTTTAAAATGACAATATCCTGATATAAAAACTAAAAGATATTTCGTGGCGGCATATTTCTTTTGTGTAGATTCTAACTTGAATCCAATTTATGAGAATGTCCCCTTGAGAGAAATGTCGAAACAATGATAAAACTTGTGAAGAATTCCTATTCCATTACCTTTACACACATGATTTGTATTGTATTCAACGATATATTTCTCTAGTGTTCCCCGGACAACGTATTTTCGTACGATCGACCCTACCGCGTAACGACAATTAAAAGTGGCTCAATAAATTGCAATGAACTATAATCGATCATCACTTAACATGATGTTATACTAATCAATTACTTAATATAACGCGTTAAAAATGTTCAGGGTCGAATTAAACAGTCACATGGTGTGCGGCTTTTAACAAAATTGGTAGTCAACACAGTGCAGAAATTAATTTGCCATAAACACTGGTATTAATAGACGCGAGACAATAAGCCAACCCCCGGCGAACTAGTCGGCGTCCTAATGTTGCGCAGCACGCGAGCCGCGTCGTCGCACCCCCGACCTCGAATCGCGGCGACTATTTGCATATAATACTACACATTTAAATAAAACAAACGAAACCGTCAAGTGATCGGAACTAGACTACATTTTTGTATTGCTTAGTTCTATAGAAAAGCGAGTGCTTTTCACCTGCATTCATTTGCAGTTGCCAAGTCGAATTGCAAGGATGAGTATTATTATTATGAAAATATATATTTTATGAATATTTTGTAATTGTCCATATACTTTTAATACCCTTAAATTTCCGATGTAAAATTTGTAAAAGTCTTTGTATAGAGTTAACAGTAATTTACTAATGCTTAGTAGGTATTTATTTTAAATATGCGCGATGATACTGAATTGTACTTGACATCGCCAAACTGCTGATTAAATAAATATAAGTTGATTTTATTAGCTTGGTGACAGTTGGATTATCCTCACCACAATTCACTAAGCACTTACCACTTACCAACCATGTGAACAGGCACGACAAGGGTATAGTGACAAATTGAAACGACAAGTGAATATACGTATCATTATAATTATGTTTAGGTTTGTTTACGCGATATTTGTTATACCGCGGAAAGGTGGAATTCAGAAACAACTATGCAGGTGTATTATTCACGCCGGAATTTAAATCCTATAAAAGTTTATGAAACTAAAAGTAGTCTATATATAAAAATAAAACATTGAAAGCAGCAAATATGCAGCCCGCATACCCGAAACTTGTATATGTATAGCTGATAAAATAATATTTGAATAATATTTGAACACATTTCGAAAATATATCGCATTACTAATCCTTTTGCTAATACTGCATCTCACTTGTCAGTAATGAGGTTACTGCTGTGCCAAAACAAATTTTAATGACTAATACTTGTAAGCTCTTTTAAAATTAGTCTTAAATAAGAATTTTCTTGTAAGTATCAGAGCTATGAGTGTAGACGGTGTTATCATCATAAGAATAGAGAAAGTACACTTTTCACATTCAAATTTTTCAATGACATATATAAATTTTACAGTACTATAATATGTACTGTAAAAACAAACAACAAACAAACGTTAATACGTTACTAATTTATTTTACATACCTATCTATCACATAAGAGAAAACTAATTGTTTCTGAAATAATTTACTTAATTTGTTTCTTTTATTTCGAAAGGGGTTCGTCGTCCATAGATAAAGATTCAA
>DWRA01001501.1:0-16806 GCA_018250295.1 Spathilepia clonius
TCTTCTTTTTGTTTTTCTAAAGCTTTCTCTTCATCTTGACGTTTTTTCTCAATTTCCTGTTTTTCTTTTTCAGACCGCAGTTTGTCTTCTTCTTCTTTGCGTTTTATCTCTGCCTCTCTTTCCTGTTTTTGTACAGCCTCTATCTCTTCTTGGCGTTTCTTTTCACTTTCTTGCTTTTCCTTTTCTTCGAGAAGCTTCTGTTCTTCCTCTTTGCGTTTTAATTCTGCTTCTTCTTTTTGTTTTTCTAAAGCTTTCTCTTCATCTTGACGTTTTTTCTCAATTTCCTGTTTTTCTTTTTCAGACCGAAGTTTGTCTTTTTCTTCTTTGCGTTTTATCTCTGCCTCTATTTCCTGTTTTTGTACAGCCTCTATCTCTTCTTGGCGTTTCTTTTCACTTTCTTGCTTTTCAGTTTCTATGAGTACCTTTTGTTCCTCCTCTTTGTGTTTCATATGTGCTTCTTCTTTTTGTTTTTGTAATGCTGTTTCTTCATCTCGTTGCTTTTTCCCGATTTCTTGTATTTCTTTTTCAGAGCGAAGTTTCTCTTCTTCTTCTTTTTTCAGTTTCATCTCTGATTCTTGTTTTTGTTTTTGTAAGATTGCTTCTTCGTCATGTTGCTTTTTATCAATCTCCTGTTTTTCTTTTTCAGCGTGAAGTCTCTCTTCATCTTCTTTGCGTTTTATCTCTGCCTCTCTTTCTTGTTCTTGTACCGCCTCTTCTTCGCGGCGTTTCTTTTCACTTTCTTGCTTTTCCTTTTCTTCAATAAGCTTTTGTTCCTCCTCTGTGTGTTTTATCTGTGCTTCCTCTTTTTGTTCTTGTAAAGCATTCTCTTCTTCTAGTCGCTTTTTCTCAACGTTTGGTTTTTCTTTTTTAGAGCGAAGTTTCTCTTCTTCTTCTTTGCGCTTAATCTCTGCCTCTTCTTTTTGTTTTTGTAACGTTGCTTCTTCCTCTTGTCGCTTTTTCTCAATCTCCTGCTTTTCTTTTTCAGAGCGAAGTTTCTCTTCTTCTTCTTTGCGTTTAACCTCAGCTTCTTCTTTTTGTAGGGCTTCTATCTCTTCTTGGCGTTTCTTTTCACTTTCTTGCTTTTCCTTTTCTAGGAGTACCTTTTGTTCTTCCTCTTTGGCTTTTATCTCTGCTTCTTCTTTTTCTTTTCGTAACGCTGTTTCTTCATCTTGTAGCTTTTTCTCCACTTCTTCTTGTTCTTTTTCTTTTTCAGCCCAAAGATACTCCTCCTCTTCCTTGTGTTTTAATTGTGTCTCTTCTATTTGTGTTTGCAATTCAACTTCTTTATCTTGTCGTGTTTTCTCCACTTCTTGTTGTTCTTTTTCTGCGGGAAGTTTCTTTTGATCATCCTCGCTTTTAAGTTCTTCTTCTTTGTGTATCTTTGACGTTGCTTCTGCGTCTTGTCGCTTTTTATCAACCACTTGCTGCTCTTTTTCGGTACTCATTTTCTCTTCTTCTACTATATGTGCGTCGCCTTTTTCTGTTTGCAGTAATGCTTCTGCGTCTTGTCGTTTATTTTCGACTTCTTGTTGCTCTTTTTCTATGCGAAGATCACTATCCTGTCCCTTTATTTTTAGCTCTTCTTCTTCTATTTGCCTTTGTAATACAACTTCTTCAGCTCGTTGCTTTTTCTCAATTTCTTGCTTGTCTATTTCTTTCTCTTCTTCTTTCTTGTGTTTCATCTCTAAATCTTCTTTTTGTGTTTGTAATGCTGATTCTTGTTTGTGTTCTTGTAATGCTGCTTTTTTGTCTTGCCCCTTTTTCTCCAATTCTTGTCGTTCCTTATCCATTGAAAGTTCTTCTTCTTTGTTTTTTGGCGTTATCTCTGCCCTTTCCTTTTGTGTTTCTTGTTTTTGTTCTTCTAGGAGAAGCTTTTGTACTTCATCTTTGCGTTTTATTTCTGCTTCGTCTTTTTCTTTTTGTAGCGCTTTTTCTTCATCTTGTTTCTTTTTCTCGATTACTTGTTGTTCCTTTTCACTGCGTACTTTTTCTTCTTCTTCTCCGTGTTTCAACTCCGCATCTTTTTGCATTTCATGTATTTTTTGCAAGGCAGCTTCTTCATCTTGTCCCTTTTTCTCGATTGCTTGTTGTTCCTTTTCACTGCGAACTTTCTCTTCTTCTTCTCCGTGTTTCAACTCCGCATCCTTTTGCATTTCATGTAAACTCTTTGCTTCCTCTTGAAGTTTCTTTTCACTGTCTAGCTTTTCGGTCTGCGAAATAAGCTTCTGTTCTTCGTCTTCACGTTTCATCTCCACCTCTTCTTTTTGTTTTTGTAATTCTACTTCTACATTTTGTTGTTTTGTCTCGATTGCTTGTATATCTTTTTCCGTACCAAGTGTTTCTTTGACTTCCGTGTGTTTAAGCTCCGTTTCATCTTTCTGTTTTTGTAATGCTTCTTCTTTTTTGAATTCCTGTTCTTCAGCGGCCGGAAGTTTCTCTTCCTTTGTCGGTACTTTTGGCTCTGCCTCTATTTCCTGTATTGGTAGACTTTCTACCTCGTCTTGTTCTTGCTTTTCCTTTTCTGGGAGTTGCTTTTGTTCCTTTTCCTCGCGTTTTGGCTCTTGTTCTCCTTTTTGTGATTTTATTGCTGCATCTACATCTAGCAGCTCTGTCTCCAAAGCCTGTTTTTCGGCCTCCTCTACGGCTTTCTCTTCACTTTCTTTTCTTTCCTGTTTTGTTTCCAACTTGTCTTCTTTTTCTTGAACTTGCACCTCTATTTCTTTTTCTTCTTTTTGCAAGCTTTTTTGTTTTGCTTCTTTAATTTCTTGGGTTTCCTCATCAACACTTAGTTTTTCTTCCATTTCTGTTTGTTGTTTCTCTGCCTCAGCATTTTCTTGTTGCAAGATTACTTGTTCATCTTGTGTTGTTTTATGGACGTCACCGCTTTTTATTTCCTCTTCTAGAACAATATTTTCGATTTCTTCTTCGTGTTTCGTCTCTATCTTATCTTTTTGTTTTAACATTACTTCCTCATCTTGTTGTTTCTCTTCAGCTTCCTGTTTTTCTGATTCTTGCAGCACTTCTTTATCTTTTTCTTCTTCATGTTTTTCTACTAATGAGCCTACCTTCTCTTGAAGTCCTTTTTCATCTACTTCACACTCCTCTACCTGCTGAGCTTTTGGCATTTCTTCGATTGTACCGTGTTCTAATTTAATGCTTTCTTGTTTTGTTATCTCAGCTATATCTTTTTCTTTCAAATGTTCTTCCTGCAGCATGTCTTCTTCTTTTTCTAAGTGTTGTGGTTCAGATTCTGTTTTATCTATTTCAGGGGCGCTTTTACCTTCTTTAACTTCTTTGTCGGTTTTTATTTCTTCCTTTTGTTTCTCCTCAGGTACTTCAGTAACCTTTTCATCTTCTACTTTGATTTGCATGTCTGCATCTTTGGTCTTAAATATTTCTTCAATACCTTCGCTTTCTTTTAATTGGCTTGTTTCGTCTTTTGGCTTATCTTCTTGCAGAGTCACTTCATCATGTTTAAATGAACAACTTGGCTGTTCCTCCTGTATCTGACCTTTAGTTTGCTCACCGCTCTCCATAAGCAATTTACTGTCTTCCGTTTCCTCTTCTAACTTTTTATCCTTATCTTTTGCTATTTCTACACTTGTTGTTTCACTTTCTGATATGTTTTCTTGATCGCTTTGAATAACATCCAATTTTTCATAGCTGCTTTCATCTTTACCTTCTGTTGATTGAATGCCATCTACTTCCTGAAGTTTGTCATCCTCCTTTTCCATTACAACTTGTGTATCATCTAAAGTCTGAATTACATCTGATTCGCTTTCCTTGATTACAGCCGTTATGGTATCTTCAACACTTTCCTCTGTAAGTTTTGGAATACCTTGCTCTTGCTCCACAGGTATATCAAAAGATTCTACATGTTTTTCGTCACTTTCTTGGTCTTTTTCTTCTACTTTTATTCCTTTTTTAGCTAACTCCTTCGCATTTATTTTTATAACATCGGTCAAATTTAATATTTGTTCTGAAATATTTTTGAAAATTGGAATCTTTTCTTTAACTTCTAAGGTAGTACGTGACTCTAAACTTAAATGATATTCCTCTACATTTTTCAAAATCTCATACACCTTATCACAAATTTCTGGATATAATTCAAGAACATTCGGTATAACCACTTCTTTTAATTCCTTGGTAAGTTCACTGAGAACTATTTTAGTAAATGCTGCGTCACTTGGTATTCTTGCAGTTTTATCAAAATTCACGTAAAACTTAATGTCTTCAAAATGATTTAAAACCTGTCGAAGGACTTTACCGAAATGTTTCCAATTACTTTTATTATCACATTCGGATACAACAGTAATGTTTTTTAAAGAGTGCAAAAACTTTTCTGATGGTTTTCCATAATTCTCATACATATAGTCTTTTTGAATACTAGTTATTGTACTTCTCATATTTGAAATATTTTCGTATACTGTGTGGACAGCAAGAACTATGCTATCTTTTATTTCTGGTTTACAAGTCGATGAATCGATATCCTTTTCCAAAGAAAAAATTTGCTCTTCCATTTGATCAAGACTCTGAATGACTTCAATACCATTATTAATTAAGGTGTGTGCATCACCTCGGAATGTCGACCATAATGTTTTCAAAGTATTTTTCACAAAGTTAAGTTTGGATATTATACCGGTTAGCTGACCATCAACGTCTGCTTTAGAAGCATCATCTAGTAGCTGTATAGTAAGTTCTGTATTTTCAGAACATTTTTGCATCAGACTTTCAGTATTTTCTATGACTGGATGAGCAACATGATCTTTAATATCAGTCATGTCGGTTACCAATAACTGCAAAGTGGCACAAGCATCTTTTAAAAGCTCTGGTGCACTGTTTTCATCTATTTGAAGTTGAACACTTCTCACACTGCACTCTAAATCTTCTAGAGTTTCATTGAGAGTGTCATTAGCACTTCCATTAAAATCACGCTTTAACTTAATGATAACTGTTTGGACTTCATCAAGTATGTTTCTTAACAGCTCTGTATCATCCACAGTTTCATTGCTTGCAGCTAAATCAACTTGATTGTTGACCTCACTTAACAGCATTTGCAGTTTTTTCATAGAGTCAACATCTTCCACAGCAAGGACAACATCTGGAAATATGGTATATTTTTACGAAATTATTTTATGATATATTATGCTTATTTTATTAATGGATTTATCCTACGTCACTAGATAGACAACGGTGAAAACAAAAAGGAAAAAATAAATAATTAGCTTTAGATGGAATGATATTTTGTATTTGAAATGACACAAAACAAATTATATTAAGTACTTATGAGATACTATTTTTACAGTGTGGCATTGATAACAGAAGAATCAACTTTCACACCAAAAGACAAAGAACATGATATTATGCATCATTTATAAAATAATATTATTTATTTATTGTATAAAGGAAGGTTTTTAAAAATAATTTTAAAATACCTAATAATACGTCACTTAAAATTATGTGAAAACTTACCCGAATTTACCTATTTAGATTTGAAGACATTGAGTGTGCGCTTTACAGGAATAGGAAAGGTCAAAATATCTGAGAGAACCCGCGAGCAGAGTTCTGTATAATCATATGTATACAGAAAATAATAATGTCTTACCAGATATTCCCTCAACTTGTGGTATAATATCAGGACGGTCTAATGTATCTTCGACAGGACTTTCTTTATCATTAGCGACAAATAATCCTCTTATAGGCTCCAATAGTTCTTTTATTTCGTCCTTTGTACTAGATGTGAAAGCTTCGTCCTCTTTTTTGGAGAGTATGTCACTGGTTTCCGGAATACTCGCCGTTGTAGTATCGGCATGTTGTACTTCGGCCTTAACATCGTCAATTATTTCTTCTTCTTTTTTTGCTTGAGCAGAATCTTGTATATGTACAATATTTTTGTCACCTTCATCAAGCTCTTTGATTTCTAAAATCGGAGGAGGAGATATGGTAACCACATCGCTATTAAGATTATTAACAGCTTCAGTAAGATGTTCTAGTGACTTCTCATCAATTGAAGATTTTAATTCTTCAACATTGTGTACCGTCAACACGTTTAGTATATCCAATGCTTCTTGCAACATTATAATCTTTTCTTTTTGCTCCCTATGATCATCGTTCTGCAATAATTCAACAGTTTCTAGAGGTGATATTTCTAAGGCAACAATACTCTCCCGTAATTCTTTTGCCACATTAACTGATGTTTCAAGCTCTTTATTTCCTACCATTTCTGCTAACTTATTAATAGTTTCGATTACATCTTCACAAATGTATTCATCAATATGTTGCACAAATGTATCTGAAAAATATGAAGTTCTCATTACGTAACACTTCAAAATAAATTATATGAATCTATTATGATATATCAATTCCAGTATGCATTTTTATTTCATATCGAAGTAGCAAACTAGCTTGCAGTCCAGTGCAAATAGTATATAGTCATTGCGGCCCATGGGCATCTGTAATCCACTTCATATAAAATACGGATTCCACCTGAAATCGGTCACAGACGTGTTCAGTTCATTTCTGAGATACCAAGACGGTCTCCGCATATATAAATAATCTGGCATCCATACCCCTCTAAAGCAGAAGAATTGAATAACGCTAAAAATATATACATATAGCAATGATTTCAATTCATCTTCCGAATATTCCTTTTCATTAGTAATAAGAATGATACACACATACGTAAATACTAAGGAAAAATACTAATATAAAATTATAATAAAGTAGATAGCGAATTGATGCAGACAAACTTAAGAGCTAAAGAATAAGAGATAATTCGAAAATATGAAGTGTATAAGGAATCTACATACAATCAAGTAACTAATAAAGATAATACTTTAACGATAGAGACCAATCATATATATTATTAAAGCCCGACTGACTGAATAAACTGTAGGGCATGCCTAAGAAAATCCATACATACATTTATATATAGCTTGAAAAAATTCACCCTCTTAGTACCGTGTCGGGTAAAATACAGAGAAATCTGCACGTTTAAAATGGTATAATAATGTAGGAATAAAATAGTTACCAATGGTCGAGATTTTCGGAGCAGCATCTTCATTTAAGGTTGTCACATCTTGGACTTCAATTTGGCTAGATTTTGACTCTTCACTTGTGACTGGTATTGGTAAAACTTCTTCATCAGAAATAAAATGTTCATACTTTTCTGCTTCAGATGTACTTAAGACCTCTGCTTTATCTACAATACCCGGAATTTCACTTACATCCTGAGATTTTGTAATCTGGGTTTCTTCAGGAACTTGTTCTGATTCTACTTCATCCTTCGAAATGTCAGTGATCGACGCTGTATCGGGTTTTATTTCTTCCTTATCGTCTATAACTCTTGTTTCTATTATTTCAGCTGTTGAAGTAAGATTTTCGGTTGGCTTTATTAATTCAAATCCTTTTTCAGACGGAGCTACCACAGCAACTTGAATGCCAGTAATAGCCCTTATATCTGCCTCTAACAACGCAACAACTTCAAGCACGTGTTGTCTCTTATCATCATCGATTGCAGGAGCCATTTCCAGTACACTATCTAATGCTTGTACTTGAAGTGCAGATAACGCTTTCTGCAGTTTTTGCATCAGCAGTTCTTGTTCACTACCTATAGCAACATGTATGTCGCGCTGTTCTTTATTAACATCATCAATACTTTCACGTAACTCCCTAGCAAGGTTTGCGGTTTCCAGGAAATCATCTACTTTAATGACTGCAGAAACTTCTTCGACTATCTCTACGAATTCAATATACTGTTCTATATGTTGCAAAAGTGTTTCCGCTTTATCTGAAAAAAGAAATAAAAACTTTTATTATCTCTTCAATATCAGTCATATTGTTTGGCTGTTTTCGTTCAAACAAGATAATTATGTATGTGAGTGTACTATTCTAGTGATATTGGTTTACATCTGTCGTTATCATTCTGTATGATAAAACCTGGGTAAGAATGCGTAATATTCTTGCTGCCAAATTAACAATCTTGTGCGAGTCATAAATACACTTGTTAAAGTACAAAATACATATAGGATTTTGTTATTTAAATTAAAATATAAGCAGATTAAACTGTACATTATTTTCTAATAAACAGTTATTAAAATGTCATGAATACTGATTGATATACGTAGATAAATCGGTCCTTCGTTAAGGTTTTTAATGATCCTCAAATACACATACACTTTTAATACTTCTTTTGTAGCCTTATTTTACTGAATACACATATAAAATATGACAAATACGATTGGTGATGTATTTTTACATAATGAGTGCATAGCTTTGTTAAGGCAGCATTACTTTTGAAGTGTTACTGATAATATTCAACGCTAAACCTAGTATTGTTTCCATTACTTTGTTTGAATGTACAACAAAAAGGTACCGATCAGGGCTCTAAAACCTTTATATGATGTGGTCTGAAAAAGCTTTAAAATGAAATATTATTGAAATGTTAAAAATAAATCAACAGATTTTTAATTTTGTACACAATTAAAACAATGATTTTACCTTCCGGCATATTTTCATCACGTTCGTTTGAATTAATATCGACACGATTTAGTTCGGCTAATAATTGATAAGATGCCAAAACAACACGATTCAATTTTTCTATTACTACCTCATCTCGGGTCCCATTTAAATAATCTGTGTTAAGCCAATCAAATTTCAACAACAGACTTCTAAGTTCTGTAATTTTGTCCTTTTTTAATCCTTGTACCAAATCAATGTTGTCTACATTTTCAGCTGTATTCATTAATGTAGTAATTTCAAACGCAAGATACAAGCATTTTTTTAAATCAATATCTATAAGTAATTCGGAGACGTCCAACAAATCTGTTTCAAGTTCAATAAAATGATTTAGACAATGTTGCAAGGAACTAATATTTGAATTGATATCTACAACAAAAATGCCAAATTGTACATAACATCATATTTCATAATTTAGGAAGGTGCATTACTTAATTGCGAAACATGTGCATAAAACTCACCTTTAGATATTTTAGTTTTAATTCCTACATTCCCTTTTTCTTTAGCTAAATGTAACGATTTTTCCAAATCTTCCAGGGGCAAAGCAATTTGTTTAGCTACATTAACGACTCCAGAGTTTTCTACCGTTTGTATATTCTCGTGGAGCGTATTTATTTCTTTATCTAGGTTCTCGATAAGTGATAGGTCGTCTTCATCAATAATCGTTTTTTCTGATTGCAAAACTTTTAACACGTCCGTATTAATTTCTGTTAATGCTTGTACATATGATTCAGTAGAAGTCAAATTAATCGAAATAGATTCTTCATCTGCACCGGAGGTAATTTGCTCTTGAACACATAATAATTGGCTGCGAAGGCTTTCAAGTGGTTCTACCATTGCATTCAATATAGATTTTAAAGCAATATCTTCGGATTTGATTACAGGTTGCTTATTTTGTTCTACTTCATCAGTTAATATTTCTTTCAGGGTTGTTGAACATTCTGATAGACATTTGATGAGCATCAAAATTTTGCTACTTCCAACCACATCCTTATAATCCTGATATTTTTGTATACAATGTAATATACTTTCAACAGCACGTTTGTAATCGTCATTAATTATATTGGCCATTTGATCTTCCAGATAATTATGAAATGAATCCATACATTCGTTAACTATACTTTTTTCTGATGGTAACTGATATGATCTAGAAGATGAGTGTAACTCTTCCGTAATATTAGATTTTATATCAACGAAATGCGGTCGAATACTTTCAACAAGTTCACCAAATATCCTAATTAAATCTTCAAAATGTACGGTTTTATTATTTTTTGTTACATCCATTATAATGTTTGTGTTAGAATCAAGAACTTTTATAGGCGTCTCGAATAACATTATTGATTGGGAATCTACTACCCTAATCAGCGATTCTTCAATTTCTTTCATAGATATATCGAGGCTTAAAATAAAATTATTTAACAGTTGTTTAATGTCTTCAGTCAAAGACAACTCAGAGCGTTTTAGCTTAAAATCATTTACAATACTACGTAGAACACTGAATTCTTGAAGCAATCTTATTATTTTTTTATGAGAAGGACGTTTTGTTATTAAGCACCTTAATATAGAAAATTCATGTTTAGAGGTCTTAAAAAAGTCTTCTAATATCATTAAATCTGCTGTATAAGTTTCATGACTTACATCTTGAACTACATTAACTGCTTGATTGACTAAATCATCTATTTGCTCAAGTGAGTCAGTTTGTATTTCAATCGCAACTTGTGGTGAAATGTACGAGTCTATTTCAGAAGCTCGTGATAAGTCAACGAACTGATATTGTTCTAAAACTGCAATCTTATTCTCTAGTTCTTGCACCGTCTCAATTAATTTAAGTTCTTGCGCCATTTTATTGCTGGGCTGTGGTGTATACTGAATTAATTCATCTTGAACTATCAATAATTTTTCATATAAATCTTCAGTTAAACTTTTTACTGCTTTTACATCAATACCCTCTTGAAGATTTGTTGCTTCCAGAAAGCTATTTAGTGTCTGACTAAAAGCACAAACTTCTGGGTTCATAGAAACTGCAGATTCTTCCGAATCTAAAATAGTATTTCTTAAACCAACGCAACTATTTTTAAGTGAATTAATATTACTGGATATTTCCAGGGTCTTGTCAGCAGTTTCAATTGCGGGTATTATAACGTTTAAACTCTTTTCTAATTGATATTTGAATTCTGAAAGTTGTTCAATAGCGGAATGTATCTTTTCCGAAGGCATTTTAAGAATATTTTCATATACTGGAATGTTACTTGCGTCTATAACAGACAAACTCTGATGGAGATCTTGCATAGGTTCTGCTATTTGTACAAACTTCGACATATCCAATGAATCAAGAAGTTCATCCGTATTTTCTATTAATATGGGATGTAAAATTTCTTGTATGCCTTCATTTAACTCTCCTAAACTAAAGTCGATTGACTTCAGATTACTGTAATCACTAATTTCAGATAGAGTATCTAAGAATTCTAATATATTTGGATTTTGCAACACTGCCAAATGCTCATTTAAGGTTTGGAGTGTTCGGGCTGTCATTGAATCTGGTTGCATTTGTTTTAGTATTTCTGCGACCTGTTCAGTTACAACCTCTTCCGTTGTTGGTAAAACCAAATGATCTGAAGGCATAATTTCAGCCGTTGTTTTAATACCTGAAACATCTTCTAATGTTGACATTTCATCGGCGGTTTCAATACCAGATTGTTCCTGAATAAGTACTATACAGCTTTGTAGATTTTGTACTACGTTTGCGATATTTTCAGCATTTTCATAAGATAAAATATCTTCGCCGTGTTGTGATAGAACATCTTGTTGCAATATTTCTAATGTTGTGTGCAATTCATGAAGAGGTTGAGCATATGTAACAGCTACGGCAGAATTTTCTTTGAAGCTGTCAACATTTTCCATTATGGTTTGATTTAAAACGACAATATTCTCGTACAATTTACATAGAGGATTAGCAAGAAATTGCTGAATGGAAATTTCTGATATCTCAGAAGTGTGTTCTTCCTGTATCGTATTAACTGCAGTAATTGTTGCGATATTTTGTTTTAATTCTTCTAAGTTGGGCCTAATATTTTCTAATATAGGCATCAAAGCTGTTTTGAAATCTTGTGCACAATCTGCAGCGATTATGCTATTTATTGCAGCAATTGATTGTTCTATGCTTTCAATCACTACATTTGGTTTGTATTCTTCTTGTTTAGTTACAGCTAATTCATAAATGCGATCAGAATCTGTTTTTATGCTAACTTCTTCTGCCAAATTAATATTTTTAAGCAAATTAACTAGAATATCTTCAATATTATTCAGTACCGAACAGTTTAATTCCGTTTCAAAGACGTTGTGAATAAACTGACCTTGAATTATTCTAAGAGTATTACTTAAACATGTGAGAGAGAATAAATCGTGTGATTCTATGTTTTTAACTAAATTATTTACTCTAGTGATAGAATCACATATTTCCATAAAAACAAAATATTTTGTTGCTTCATTGCTTTCAATCACATTTTCCAATACTTTAGTCAAATTTTTATGGAACCCAACCATGTGATCCTTAAGACCAGGTACTGCATCTAAAGTTGGTAAACTGTTTTCGAACGAAATGAGTGTTTGGGCCATTTTTTGGAGTACTTCTAATTTATTTTCGTTTTGTAGTACGTCAAATTTACCAACATTCTTTTCGAATACATCAATATGTGAAGATATTTCATTTAGGTTTAATTTTACTGTCGACAAAACTTCTTCTAGAATATTTTCGTTTTCTTCTTTTTTACCTTCATTAGATAGTTGCTCAATGGAACTTCGTAACTTTAAAACGGAATCCATAACTGTTTCAATAATCTCAGTATTGTACTTCATTAGAGTTCTAGTTGTTGATTCTTTTACTGAAAGAGATTCGATTTGTTCTAAAGCTTCTTGAAGATCTTGAATAGAAGCTGACATATCATCCAAAATAATTTCGCTATTTTTAATTTTAGATGCATCTATCAAATTATCTCTTTCCGTACTTTCGACAATACGAAGTAAGGACTGAAGAGGACTTTTCAATTCAAAAATAGCCTTTTGTGTATCTTTTGAATGTTGCAGTTCAGAAGAAGGTTCTTCGGACTTAAATTCTCTCGCTTCATGCAACAAACTTCTAGCTTTAATAGTATCAACTGAGAATCTTATTAAAGTAATCATTTCAGAACTTAATGATTCTATTTCCGAAACTATTTTTGCTTCAACATCAAGATTCTTTCTCGTTAATAAGGAATTAATTTCACTTACAACATTTTGTATATCATTGCCACATTTTTCAATCAACGATATGCATGTCTTTTTAACTAAAGTTTTACTGTCACTTTCAACATCAATACACTTCTCGATAATCGTTAACGATTGATAAAGCAGTTTAAATGGGCGAGGTAGATTATTAAATAAAGCACTATTAATTTGAGGGCTTACAAAAGCATCTTCCTTAGCTGCTTCGGCTATACTGTGTATTTCAGAAATAGGCGATATAAGACTACCAATAATTTCTAAGCTTTTTGATGCAGTCGCAGCAGAAGACATCAATTCCGATTGTAGTATAATATCCCTTTCTATAATCTGAATATCATTTATAATTTTGGAAAGAGAATTTGCGACATTGGTTATTTTTGTTTTATATTCTTCATCGGCTATTAACTTTTTAGGTGGTTGTTCTACTTTGAATTGACTTATTTCATCTTTCAGTTTTCCCAAGGATTTTTCACTGCCAGAACTAGATCTTCTTGAACTACGGCTACTTCGACGCTCGCGTTTTGTTTTAGGGGTTGCAACGTCAGGCTTGGTAGTAATAGTTTGAATATCCTCTTTGTTCACCATAGTTTTTGTGACCTCCGAGGACTCTTGAGACTGAAGGATTGGCTCTTCGAAAGAAGGTTTAGCAGATTTAGATTTCGGTTTACCCGAACTTCTTGCGCTTGCAAAACTTTGTAACTCACTCTCTGATGGCATTTGAGTATCATCATCCTTTTTCTCTTCAGAAAGAGACTGTTCACGTGATAAACTAAAGAAATCGTCAGCACTTTTTTGCGAATCCGATTTTTTTCTGCTCATTTTCCTAGGGAGGTCTGATTTTTCGTCAGAGAGAAGTGCCATAGTTTTCTCTAAATAATCTTCCCCAATAATATCTTGATCTTGATCTAACGATAACTGTGGAGGACCATTTTCGTCTGCAATTGATATATCTTCGATATCCGCTTCAGTTCTAAGGTCTTCTTCTGGAGAAGTGAAATATTCGGGAGAAACGTCAATTATTATCGCTTCCATCAGAAGGTTACCAGATGTAGATGTTTCTTTAACGAATCTTAAAGGAGGAAGTTCTACGACATTGTGTTCAGTAACGTTTTCTGATAATTGATCTGCATACATTTCAACAATTTGTAGTGCTTCTTCTTCTGTCAAATCAGGCGTTTCATACAAGGAGACAGAAACCTCTTTACCATCAAATGAAAATGAAATTTCACCCTTGTCATCTAAAGTTCTGTCTCCAATTGGAGTATCATACATTTGGGACGTTCGTTCCTCATGTATAGTACTGAGAGAAAGATTTCTCTGCAATGTTTGTTCTTCTGATTTCTTTTTACTCTTGGCTTTCATTGAATCGTCAAATCCAAGAAGAGATGCGGAACTAGCTGCAATCCCCATACAGTTTTGTGCTTCACATGTATACGTTCCAAGACAGCATGTTCCATCTTGTCCAGAAATTATTCTATGTATATCTCCTGGTTTTAGTTCTTCTCCATCTTTATACCATTTAAGAACAGGTTGAGGTACTCCAATCACTTTACATTCTAGATTAACAGCTCCCTCGTCCGACAAAATAGCTTGAAGGTTTTCTAGGAACCGAGGTTTTTTATAATGTCGTGGTATAATTAGTTTTAAGAAACACGAAGTTACACTTTGTCCAAAGTCATTCATTGCAACACATTTCCACTCAGCCTGGTCAAGGAATTCTAAATTTTGTATATCTAAGTAGAAAACTCCGCGGTCTTCCTTGCCGTGATGGCAGCGGGATGACTCGTCCACTGGCTGGTCGTCTCTGTACCACAGCAACGACGGTTCAGGCGGAATAGCAACTGAAACACAAAACGACAAGTAGATACACATATTGATCATTATGAATTGATTAAATACTGAGGTTAAGCGGCACTAAAATTCTGCAAAAATGTGAATTTTATATTTGTCCTTGAAAATCTTTCAATTTCAGTTATTTTTAAACAAAATAATATGAATTAATTAATTTTCACAAAAGAACTAGTTAATGTCTAAATTGATATTTCTAATGTCCTTAATTACTATAAATTCTAAGTTAAAACAATAAAATTACCTTTAATAGTAAAACGGAATGGTTCATCAATTTTCGCTTCAACACTCTTCAATCCTTGCAGGAATTTAGGCGCTTGGTTTTTGGAGAACAGCTGATGTTTTTCCTCTTCGTTCAATTGATTTTGTATGTCTTCGACGGTAAGTTCGGCGGAGCTGCTGGCTTGGCCCATGCAGTTCCGAGCGATGCAGCAGTATGAGCCGAGAGAGTTGGTGCCGGTCAGTTGGTACACATCTCCTGGCTTCAATTCCTGGCCATCCTTAAACCAGCTGAGCACTGGCGTGGGGAAGCCGACAACCTTGCATTCGAATGACACAAGCCCTTCCTCTGTCAGCACAGCTTGCAGATTTTCCATAAATCGCGGCTTACGATAGTTCTTTGGTACTGTAATACAAACGATTATTAAACTAAACAATGTAAACCATAATACAATACCAAAACAAAAACATTTGTAGTGTGCACATTTTTTCATATAACAATATGTACCTATGAATTGTGTATTAAATTATGTATTTTAGTCAATATAACTCTGATATAGTTATATATAGTTAACACTGATTATAATATAAAAAATATAATATGCATATATTTGGTGTGACTGTTTGTACACGCTTATCTCCGAAACCGTTTAAGCGATATTAATATATTTTAATAGTTAATAGATCTTCGAAGCTTTTGGACTCGACAGGTAGCGCTGTTGGTTGCTTTATAGCGCATTAGCAGCATTATCTCCTCCGACGTACTAGTGTTGTGTGTATGTAGTATGAGCTTATACATGAGCTCACCATCCATTGACACGTAGCAGGAGGACATGCCGACGCGGCCGCCGGGCGTGGTGGCCGCGCACTTCCACTCGCCCTCGTCCGCCCACTCCGCCGAGCTCACCTCCACCAGGTACCCGCCCACGCCGTCCTCCAACACGTGGTACCTGTAAAGCGAGACACACTTTCATTCACCCATCGGCCTATTGGTACAAGAATATAACTATTGGGGCAAGTATTGGTACTATTGGTACAACTAATTATTAGTACAAGATATGTTTTAGCCGAGGTGCAAAGTATTTGCCGCTTGGAGCGCTTGATGATTTATCCATCGGCCTATTGGTACAGGACATGTTTTAACCGAAGTGAAAGGTATTTGCCACTAAAAGCAAAGGATTTTGCCAACCAAGATGCCAACTGAATTTGCCACTTTAAAGCAGAATTCAGACCTACGAAATCTCCCGGTAAAAACGAATTATTTGTAAACAATTCTACGCTAAGAAATATAAAGGGTTTTTATGATTTGTTTGTTTGTTTATTTTATTAAATTATCCGTTAATGATAATATATAGTTCAAACCAGGACATACCCCCCTGCTTGAAGATCGATATGTAGCATATATGTTATCAAGCATAACTAATATGTATATTATTATATTATACTGTTTCTGGTTTACAAATAGTATAATGGAATAGAGCAACGACGTCTTTTTCTACATTAAAAATATTTCAATTACTTCTTTGAGATCTTATAATAAAATCTCTACTATTTCTGTTTATTTATCTTTCTTTCTATTTATTTCTATATTTGTCGTGCCGGAAGGCATCGCCGCCAGCATTGTTCGAGTTTTAGAAAGTCTGTTTTATTTATGATTATTATTATGTTCTAATCATTATATAAATTTACATGTAGGTATAGTTAGCAACTGTTTTTGTCTATACAATTACAATATTTTTGTCTGTTTCTTTGTAAATTCCTACTGCATCGATTACAATTTAGTTTAAATTAAATGAAAGTATTTAAATACATAGTACCATACATACAACTTGATTTCTACGCTGACCAGAGGCGCATCACGTTTTATCTTATATATAAAATTTCCAAGTCACAATGTTAGTTACCCTACTCCTCCGAAACGGCTTTACCGATTTTTACCAAATTTTATATGCGTATTCAGTA
>DWRA01001502.1:0-16794 GCA_018250295.1 Spathilepia clonius
CGCGCCCGCCGCGGCCGCCACTCCCGCCGCCGCGCACTCCTTGTTCGCTGACGCTAACCACACCATATTACTCATTTTTAAAATTTGTTGCTTCCACTCTACGTGTGCTATTGGCATGTGCCACAAACAATATGAAATAATAAATAGATGAAAATACAAATTATTTTTAGTTAGTAGTGACCAACAGAGGATGAAAGGCATTTTAGCTAAAATCAAAACCAAACTTTCTGTTTATACCTAGACCTATTTTTGTCCAAAACCGAAACTTTGTTCAGCCTAGTCAGCTAAGTAGCTACATGAAACAGTTAGATGTTTTTAGGTAGCAAACTGTTACCATAGTTAGCAACCCTACATCCATTGCTTTTATAATTTACCAACAATGAATCTATGATAATAAACATATCTACAAAAGGAACATCCCTCACTAATCAAATAAAAATTATATGTATTTGTCATACAATTTCTCTTTTAATTTGTGATATTCTGAAATCTAAATAATAATGAATATTGTAACAATAACTTCTCTTATCATTTCATAATACAAATATTGAATTAATCTAATTACTATGTTTGCAAAACAATCATGTTCATGAATATTATGACTAATATTATTCAACCTTGAGTGTAGCTTGTTTCCTAGTTATTGTACCCTTTTTGTTTGATCAAATTTATATTCCTAAGAATTAAAACAAATGCCTCATAAGTAAATTAATCAGCATCCACACTTTTTCATTGCAACATAACAATAGCTTTACACTAGAAATAGGTGTGGCACTGGTCAGAACCACTGATTCTAACACCTTTAATGTAATATAAGATAGCCAATTTTGTGCATGTTATGATAAATAGTATTCACCCCAAGCCTGTATGTGAGAGATGTCACCGTCGGTATCTATCCAGGGTGCCACAATGTGCAACTGCGGTCGCCGGGGAGGTTCCTCTGTCTCATCTTCGCCGACAAACTCCATGTCTTCTATACTATCACTAGAATTGATTAAAAATCACATTGAGATATATCACTGATATTATGGTTCTTGCATTATGACCCTTTGAAACTGTTAATTCATTTATTGGTGGTTATGAATGTCTTAAAAATATTTTAAGAGATATAATGAAGGAAGATTTGAACTCCCGTAGCTCCCATAGGTGTTTTATTTCAGTTTGGTGTGAGGGAAATTAAATAGATAAATAACTTTCCCTCATATTTTAATGAAAAAAATACCTTTTTCAATTTATTTCACATGTATAAAAGCTACAGTTTTAGATAAAAGCCAGTTCCTCTACATTCAATATGTTTTATATTACTATTGTATTAAGAAGTTATAATAACTACCTGGAATCGAAACTAATATATACTGGAAATATATATCTAGTGAGCTGACGTATTCTTGATCGTCGTAGTGCAGCCAATGATTGTGTCTGGTCATTGTAAAAGCTGATTTTGTTCTGTAACTCCAACCGCTGTGCCTGTGCGTGCTTGCCCAAACTCGACACCCTCTTCTGATACCTCGGTAGCTTCAGCTGTAGCTCGTTATTGTATTGCTTCAAGTCATTAAGCTCTTTCTTCTTGTTATCTATAATACTTTTTCGTTGCTCTATGGCTAATCTCAATAAGTCTAACTTGTCTCTGGACTGTTTGGTCTCTGTTAGTAAAATGTCTTTCTTAAGTTTTGTGGCCAGCAATTTTTCGCATCTGTCTAGAACATGATGCCTATTTATTTTTAAGCGCATTAATTTCACCTGTTTGTCAGCAAATCTGAAAATTAATAATACATATCGGGTAAAATACATTCGGCTCACACAACATAACTGTCTACATCACTTAATTAAGCAGAAATGGCAATCATTTGCAACATATCATTTGCATGTGTAAAATGATATAATAGAGCACTTGTAGTACAAATGTGGAAATTTGCATACTTTCTGCATTCTGAACTCGCTCAGTCTTAGGTAGTACCCTCCTAATTGTGTCAAATCCTATCATTAGGATTAATTAAAAATGAATGAACATTATATCATGTAATGATTAATTTTAAACGTACTATGACAATAGCAACAAACTATACAATTAATTTAAAACATCCAGAAAAGACTTCAAAAGCATTTTAATACCTGTTACGTAAATTTAGCCTGTAATTTATTTAATAAAAGCTAAAAAAGCAAACTTAAATTATAATAGTAGTCTTTAGAACCATAGAAACTGGGTTTAATATCACTTTACACACTTAAATAAAGAAATGATTCAAATTTGCCCTACTTGTTTGAAACAAGACTTTTCTATTCCTTTTTCTAAACAAACACACATTCAAAATATGGTTCATTTTCAAGGCCTTCAGTTATGAATATAAATATAATTAAATTATGAAACATACAGTGGATTTTCGGTTTCTAGATCAATGTCTGCGTTCTTCGCAATCTACGTCCAATGAGTCATTATTCAAGATTATAATTATTACGCAAAATCTTACCTATCTGAGTAGGGCATTGAAGAATGAACGAAGTTACCATTTTTAACACACTCTGCGCAATAAAAGTTCCTTTTAACTGTATAACACAAGGTGCACTTTTTGTAATGCCCATCGCTCTCCGTGGACGACACGCGAAAATCCCTGGGAGCTTCGCTTTCAGTTAAATAACTCATTGACATAATTTCTGCGTTGTTTTAAATTACATTGCAAATTGAACACAAAAACTTGTCATTCTCAGCTGGGGAAGTGAACGTTACAACGTTTTTTTTTGTGACACTGGTGACAATGACATTAACATACTTTACTGCGCAGCTGTGAATTCTTGCTTTTTGAGTTACGTTATTCAACTAACACATGTAGAGATGTGACAATATAATTGCTTTAAATAATACAAAGAAAAAAGGTATTATAGCAATTGTATAAATATTAATAATAAAATATATATATTATAGCAATTATTACTATTACATAAAATATAAATGAAAATCTAGTATTTGACATGATGGTATTATATTTCATGTTATCCGAATTAATAAGAAATATTTGGCAGCTGATTTCGGAGTTTTGATGATGGCAAACATAGCGACACCTGGTGACCAGTCGTTTTAAAAATTATATCACTGGTTATCAACATATTAAAAACACAAATAAATAAACATACCATTGGGTTCCAATGACATTTTTTTATTATAAAATTAAATAAAAAATATTTAAAAATTATAGTAAATTTCAAAAGAGCAAGAAACACAGTAATTTACTCTGAGGTTGATACCTTGAAGTTGCTATATGGTCGTATCAGGGAAAGTACCGCTACTATACCTATATCCAGCAGTTAGGTATTCTGTTAGTTATATATGTCCATGGCTGGGAGTAGCCAATTGTAAGCTGGGCTAATTTAAGTCCTACAAAAAATATTTTAAGGAATAAAAACATTCTTAAGAATTATTCAGCTGAATAAATTTGCTTATTTTTATAACTAGCCACGTTTAAAATTTCGTACCTTATCCTAGTTTCTAAAATTAGCCATGTTTATATTTAGCGAATTCTAATATTCGCAAATAACATTTCTGACTGTGATGGATGATTTTAATATTAAAAGGTCAGTGATTCATTTACTAACACTAGGTTCACTGCGTAGGATATTTGAGTAATTATTTTCATTTTTAAAGATTTATACATTTTCCTGTATATAAATATATTTTAGCGCCTTGTTAAGTTAGTACCTATCTATGTGTTTTTATGGATAGGCTTGGAGTGTATTTGATCTGTGTATTGACGGGTTCTTTGCCGTGGGATTTGGAAGTAAGAACCTTTGGTTTACTACATTAGTGGCGTAATAAAGCACACTGATCATTATGAGAAGTAGTGATACTTGCAATGGAAGCTGCGGAGAAGGGAAGAGAGGTGGATGCAACTTTTTAGGAGCTTTTTCAGTAAAAACCAGCGATTCGCGGGTGGAAGCGGATTTGCTTGAATCCATTGCCCGTGTTAAGTTAACATACGTGCTTTCTGCATGCTCTTCTTAAGAATGACACCAGCGTGAAAGGTCCTTCTGTCGCGGGGCGTGGCTGGTCTCAATACCATCATGGGCCAACGTTGTTGGATCGCAAGTGTAATGCTAACGTTTTCCTTGCCGCGGCACCAAGTGTCTAGACTACTAGCGAAACGCTGCGTTGTAGATTTATCCCTTCCGCTCTTCCGCCGAGTAAAGATATGTAAAAGGTATACAATATAAATAAATTATTTACTTGTAAACTATATTACGTTTGAAATATTAACCTTACTATTTATAATAGTTGACTGACAATATAGATTTGGAAATATATTATTGGTGGTCTCATATTTGAATTTCCTCGATATCATGCTTAATTTAACTTAACAGGAAACGATTTTGTAGGAGCTTTCAGGCAAAGGAACAGACTTTTATATATAAACACAGGTTGTTTTTACGTTGAGACCATTTATGGTTCCTAAAAACCGTTGAAGCGTTGTCAAAAATACCGATAACGAAAGGTTGCCGAAGGGTCAGCGCGAATTAGCCAGATTGGATTACGCGCGCTAACGAGCTTCCTCGTTTTGTTTTTATTTCGCGGGAAATATTTGCCTGCGACCCCCATTATAAGTACACAAGTCGTAATCTCTAGAATTTGTTCAAATCGGTTATAATGTTGAATGGTGAACATTTGCCTTTATATTTTTACTTGTAGGTAAATACATACATAGGTTCCAACTTAGTTAAATATAAGAGTAATAGTGGTAATGAAAAATGTAGAATACCTTATGATAAAATACATATGGTGAAATTGAATAAAACATACGATAATATTAATACGTACTTAACAACAAAAATATGATTGTGTAAAACGGGTTATTAAACCTGAAGGATGTGCTGCCGTTCGTTAGGGCCGACAATGTTGAATTAATAATATTCTGCCAGACCATATTAAAAATATTAGACCATTATTCCACCATAGGTATATTAACCAGTTACTCGACTATATAACAAAGGGACTTATCTTAAAGGCGACGGGTAAGTATCGGTTTAATGCGATAATCAGATGAGTTAATCCTTAATATGACTTTCTAGCAGTCAACCTTGAGGATATAAGGAAAAAAAATTGAAAGTGTAGAACCAGTATAGTTCGCTCGGGGAGGTAGGTACTACTGACAAATCAATTTTTAGCGTGAAGCATTTTTTGCGTATCAGTGGAAGAGGAGTGTTGATGTAGGTTGACTTATTAACTTCATTCACTTTGAAACAAATAAAGTCACTACTCGCTTTTTAGCTGGCAAGATGACTATAGCCTCCATAACGTACGGTATGTAATGAGTTGCGTTAGTGTTATGTGCTAGAAAATTAAACCATAGCTTATGATTCACAAAGCGTATAAAAGTTAATAAGCGCAGCACGTGGCCCAAATGAGAATGTGGAGTGGAAACCCTATTTCCACTGAACGTTTTTCCCACGTTCGTGCTATGATGCTCATAATACTCTAAAAGTGACAGCCGAGTTGAATTCAGCGACTTGATGAGGTTTTTACTCAAGTAAACCCTTTTTGTGAATATTCGGTTGTGATTTTTTCTTAAAATATATTTATAATAATGCGTTATGAACCTATGGTGCCTCTATAGGTACAATGCATTCACAGCATGATCAATACGTAAACACCTCTCCCCAGAATTAAAATACATCATTTTGATGCCTGCCTCGAGGGAAACATAGAAGCGAAGACCCTCTTGGCGACCTGCCTCGGCGCTTTTTAGAGGACTCTGGGATCTTCAACGGAGCTCAAATGGGGCTTTCTAAGCGCAGTGCCCCTAACGGGTTCTATGACCTTACGCTCTTCCGGCACCTTTATTTGTTTAGGACGATATACGGTTAAACATACCGTCGTTCTTCAGGGGTCGCCAGCTTGGCCGTTTCAGCACCCACTCCTGCCGTTGCAACCCCTGAATACCACTTTTAGTCAGTCAGGTCAAATACTTTCAATATCTTCATTTGAATATATTTTCATACAAGCAACTCAAAAATGCACCTGTTTATTAAAAAATATACGTAAAGTTTTGATGTGTTTTCATAATACGATGTAATGCACTACGAAAATCTACCTACTATTAATGATTACCTACGTCAAATGAAAATAGGTGCTGCAGTAACTTCTGTTGAATGTGGGCCGGCGGGCTAAGTGACGCAAAAAGTTTAGGTTTTTGAAACGACTGAAGAGCGTTTACAGAAAGTGGAGGTAAATTAAAGTAAATGAAGTAATTAAAAGTTGCCGTTTGTTTGCACAAACATTTAGGGTTTCTGTACTTTCTAACTCTGGAGGTTTATTGCGAAATCCCAAGTTTTAGCCGATGTTTCGGTTATTTCTTACTCCGGGTTACTTGTGAATTTCTGTTTCGGACAGGCGTTATGAAGAATGAGCGATATTACAGTAGTAGTACTTTGACATTAATTTCCATTTATTCTATGGCATGTGGAGGAGTGCCCACGAGACATCTAGAAGATAGTTTCACGTTCAATCTCAGACTGTGCGAACATTTCAATAACAAGGTTTCCGTTCAGGTATTTGTGTGTTTTTGTAGTACCCACAACTTTGGTAATTCTCAAATGGAATTACGGTCGGAAAACCAAACTGACACCAGCAATTATATTTTAAACGAGATTGTTAATATACGACTTTGTTAATTAGATGTCTCTCAGACGTTAATGTAGGTGTTCTTGAGAATCTTGGTCATTAATTCTATTATCTTGCAAAGTTCTCTCTGCCATTATCTCTAACTGTATTTTATTTCGTACTATTAACTCAAGAGAACTCTTCCGGAAACTGCAAGCTTTTATCAACAACAGGAAGAGGTATACAAATTGGAAAGTTGCGAAAGTTCTGAGTTACTTGTTTCACTGTACTATTGCTTGTTTGTTTCCATGTTTCCACTTTGTTTTTGGATTCATTGACCTGCCCAGCAGTAGTACAGACATGGGTGTTTGTACTTATCTTGTACTAGCTGAGTCTCGCGGTTTTACCCGCGTGAAAAATGGATTTAATACATTTTCTTTTTTTAAGAGGAACCCTAAAACATTTACTAAAATATAGCTTATTTTACTTGTAATAATATTGGCTTCATGCCAGTAAAAATAGATCCAGCCGTCTCGTAGATTACCTCAAACAAACAGATAGATAGACATTTGGAAAAAGGCATTTATTTTGAAGTTACCTACATATAATAATGTCCTGTTTCCAATTGTTAGTCACCGAATAACAAGTAATATGGTTTCTTTCAATTAAAGGAGCTAGTATTTACCCGAGAGTGCAGCTAGTAGCGCGAGCGTGCTTCACTCGACATTCATCCGCGCTTTCCATAAAACAGCGCCGCAACACTAACAGAACAAAACGAATTTCCACAGCGGCATAATTACAGTTGTTCGCCAAAGTCAATGTTGTTGGCGGTGGAGCTCTGTTGCTGCAAAGCTAACAGAGGCTTCGTTTTACAAACAGTCGAGGCTTATACTTGCACCTCTAAAGGCAATTTCGGCTACTCTTTTGAACCAGACTAGTCGTTTCGACTATAGGTAGAGGAACATATTTTGATATGTTTTAGTAGTACGGCGCGTTGAGTATTTTGGATTCAAGAATGTAGGTAACTCTAATGAATATAATGAGGTGTAAGCAACTTATTTAGTTTAATTAATTAAGTATAAATTTAAAAAATATATTTAAAATAATCTCTACTTTTCTCTAAAATGTTGGCCGTATAAGTATTTATTCATATCAATAACAATGCAAATTTTTTATTACTTCTATCAAAGTCATATAATGCACTGATTTTTACATTTACATTTCTTGGACTGACCCTCCGAGATGAAATCCTTTCTAATATATTATTTATCAATCCATCCCAATGTACTTTAATTTGAAGTAGAGTTGAGGTAAGCTTGTTTGTTTAAACCTGCTCAAAGCACCGCGGGACCGTGAACGGTAGAGCTACGGACGATAAAATAACATTTTCTGATACGGAAATTACACTCCAGCTGTGGAAACAGATAAAATATGGGAACCTTGGCGGAATCTGCACATAGAGTGAACAGTATTCGTCTTATTCAGCGTAAGATAAGTATTTTTAAAGACGGAATCGCAATTAGAGCGAGTCAACATTAATAACTCCGGAGACTTAAAATCACACCGGAGATAAGCGGAACGAATGGGGCGGAAGTTTCCGCTCTATCGCCAGACGGAAACTAAATAATGATGTTTGTGCCACTTTACGCAATCTTAATGCAATTTTAATCCACTTAGATACCTGGGTGGTTCCGTCCAAATAAAATGGTTTAATTGAGTTGATACTAGGCTTTTTGCCTTGTAAATATGGCAGTTGTTTTTGGTCTTAGCGAGACTGGATTTAGCGGAGGTTAATAAGAAGGGAAAGGAAGAGAAAGGTTACTTTGAGTGTATTCAAAAGTTTAGATGGATCAGGAGGAGGTAAAGCATCTTTACATTGAGAGAGACGATTGAGACCTTACAATTTTAATTTATACGTTAAAGAAAACATGAATTGCATTTGAACTAATTGTATAAGGTAAATAATAAATTGTGTTAGTAATAAACATTATTTTCACTATTCGTATTTATTTCAATTTAATGTATCCAGCTGAATTCACATTCGTTGTACTCGTGTAATATATTATTGTATGTGTAATATACTTTTTAAACGAGATTGATGAAATGATGACGTGATAGAAATGTTTTAATCTATTTTATTTACCGGAGCGTCAATACTAGGACTGCCGTGTTTTCCTGTAATTGTAGGTACTTGACTTTTTAATCGAAATGTTTGCCATGTACCTTGTTTAAGTTTACGTTACGCCGGGGAAGCGATTTTAATAAAGAAATAAATAACTATAAACTGTAGGTAAGTATCGCGAATGAAGATTACTCGTATTTAGAAAATAGCGACCCAGACATATTCGTGCTCTCGAGCGCCGAAGATAAATTGGTTATTGGGAAAATTCAGCTTTTTTAATGTTAGTTTAAGCATAAAGTGTGGGCGGTGAAGATTAGTTTCCTCAGCGTAAATAAATTTTCCTTTACAACCTACAAGTTTTCTTTTTGAACTAAAACATGACTTTGGTTATAAGTAGGTTATTAAAGGTTCAAGAATTTCAAAGGTTTTATTCTCCTAAATTCTATACAAACAACAAAAACTGAAAACAACAGATAAAACTGAAATGTCTGTTTGTAATATGAAAATAAATGCTTTTTATTAAATGAATATGAAAGTGTTTACGATATTTATAACAAAAGAAACGTTTATTAAGATTTTAGTCTGTCTGTATGTGTGTTTGCTTGAGATAATCAGGTAGCTGATGTTACAAGGACGAAGATAGGCTACTCTTATTCCATAATTTTTTTAGGGTTCCGCGTAAGTAAAATAAATCCCATTAAATCTACCGCGCGCGCCTCATTTTGTTAACATAATTGGGGGTATACAATTTCAGACATTTATGTCATGTTAATTTTTTTAAATGGGGGTGAAACCACGAATTCACCGGTTAAACATAATTTTACAGCTATTAAGTAGGTACCTTTTCACTTACTTACAAATAAATATTCTTTAGTTATAAGTTACGATGCTGATTATTAGGTGGTTTGAGTTCCATATAAATCATATTATACATAGGCATTTTTTCCATATATTTTGTATAATATAAACGTAACAAACGAGCAACCAGTTGATTTAATGTTAAGTGAACACTGCCGCTATGGACACCTGTAATCCACCCCAGATAAGATTAGAATCTTACCTGCGGCCGGCCACAGATGTGCTGTTACCCCTGAGTTGGGAGGTTTCGAATAAGGACATCTCCCTTAACACTTTACCCTTACTTCTCTGCAAACCAGAACGAAGCCGCGCTTGAACTGCTGTTATAGGTACCGAAGGCAGAAATGGGTTGTGCTACTGGAGTCAATCCTCAAGGGGTTCTATCAACTTCACCATTTATTTACAATACACCATAGCACACCATCATTTGTATAGTTATCTCATCACATAGGGCATCATGAAAACTTAATTTCTTATCTATAATTATAAAATCGAGTTTTGATTGGTTCTAATACTAAATTCATTGATTAATACTTTTTTGTTATTAAGATATGATATTGGTGGAATTAGTAGGTTAATGGCGTGATGAATTCAAAATATTTCAATTTAATGTAAGTACCTACTTTTAATGGTTACAAAAATTCTATTCAGATCTAAAACAAAATTTTATGATGCAAAACTGATCTAAGCAGAAAATAAGAGGTTTTCTTATGTAACTGTGTTATAAAATCTTTTTATATCTTCATCTCGCGTCTCCTTGAGGAATTTGGTGTCTCCCGGAAGAAAATAATTCGTAAAATTCAACTTTACGACCGCATGGCATTTCACTTCCGCGATTATATCGGTCTCGTTTTCTGACACAGAAACCTTTTATATAAAAAAGTGCTTTAAAACTCTGCAATCAAGATTCCCTCTTAAGAAATTTTATGACCTTTATAACGAAGTCACCAAACTGTCAACGCATCAAAAGCAACGTGTTTTTTTAGAATCTAAGCTAATAATTTGCTCTCATAATGAATCACTGCATGAATTATGACATAGAGGTGTTTTTTTTTATACATACGAAATTGTAAGCAACCCTCGCGTTTCTGCTAATATCTCACATCAATTTTCGACGACTTTCCTGCGACTGCAAAAACTTTTCCGAACTCGCAAATCTCGCAACACTTGGTAATGGATGTAACAAACACGCCGCTACGTGCGCTGCATGCACCGCCATCGGATCGAGATTGATTGAATGAAAACAAATTAGCGCGCGCTCGCTCGCGTGGGGGGAAAGAATGGTAAACCAATTAGGGGGAGTGCGGGCGGAATGGAGTTTGGTAACTTTGTTAAGTGGACGAGGTGCGAGGGAAAAATTGAAACAGGTGTAGGGAAATATAGAGAGAATGGTACTAGATAACTACTATGTTAAAACCACTGTTTGTACACTAAAAGTTTGAATTTCGGCTTTTTAGTGTCAGAAGACTGACTCTACAAATATGAATACGGCGGTTTAGACGGGAAATGCATTTATTACTTAAAAATAACCTGAGAATGTAGCGTAATTAACTTAAGTTTGTTAAGTTTTCATTTTACCAAGAACAAATTGAGATACTTAATAAGTTCTAAATTCAAAGTTTAAAAAAAACATGAATTTGCATATAAATTTAAAAATAACTTCAAGAAAGTTATACCTAACGGACATTTCAGATCATATCTAGTTGGATAATCGTAAAAATATTTGTTAGTTTTAATATCGTAGTTGCAATGCAAATGCAACTCAAAAAGTATAAAGAATTCTGTAAATGTATTATGATTTTCCGAACCCTAGGATCAGAGGTGATCGTAAAAGCTAGAAAATGTGGTATTCGGAGCGCGTCTTCCGCGTAACAGTTTGGGCAACCTTAAAAACTCGCTGTAATCTGCTCGACACTTGCGGGATTACGCGCGAGCCCCATGCTCAGCTGTAAGCCTCGGCCCAATAAGAAAGGCCGATTAAATAAAACTCAAAATCTATATTATCTAATACGCTTCTTACAGAGCTCTTCAAAATATTTCTTATATAATACTATTGTAGCTTACCCGGCGAACTTCGTATCGCCTTAGAATTAAATAACGTGTCAATGTTCTATAACTAAACTCTGAACGCCACCGATTTGACAGACGTAGTAACTGTGTGAATGGGAATTAAAATTGTTGCTAAAATAGTAAATATTTTACTTACAATTTTTTCATATTTCTTATATTTTATACCTTCCTTGGACTTCTACAATTTTTTCAAAACAGCCGTTCGCGACTTTTACTGAGACTGACGACTGTCATTTGATTTTAATATAGATACCAGGGTTGAAAAATATAAAATACTATAAAAAGTATAGGTTAGCGGAAGAGGAAAAAATTTAGGACTAAGTGTATTTTTATGCCATACCACAAAAAATAACCAAACAAAAATTTGTCGAAAAAATTAAAAAAAAAATGTTTGGTTTAAGCTATCACCCCACTTACACTTATTGATATAAAAATAAGTGGTCTTGATGTCCTAGTAGTACTGCTGCCACTGCTTTAATGAACATCTGTCATGTGACAGATATATGTGTAATACTGTACTGTCGCATTTCACCGGCATTAATATTTATTTCTATTTTATATAACATTTATATGTATGAAAACAATACAATATAAATCTGTATGTGATAACATTATTTCCATGCAAGTTTTAAAACAATTACTTAATATATTTTACGTAAAACAATACAGAGAATAGCATTTCCATTAATTATATCTAGCGGACCGCACGCGGAACAAAGTGGAACAATTGGAAACGTTCATTCGACTTGCGAATGTAATTAATATTTTATTTATAGTTTTTGTTTTTATTCAGTGACTTGGTGTCTCTTTTTGTGTTAATGTGCACTAATAATTTTTAATCTATCTGTCAATGTTTGTTTAGTAGATACTTCCAGATTTTAAACAAATCGTTAAAAATACGACATCTTACAAAAAATTTTAAAGACGCATAAGTTGTAAAATAACTTAAATAGCTACTAAACTAAATGTATTAACACTAGTATAAAGCACTTCGAGTGCACTGTAAACAGGTTTGTTTTGCAGAAGTTTAATTAAACTTCTGTTCTGTCTGTTGACTAAGCATACTCATCTACAAAAGTACGAGTAAGTATAACGTTGTATTCGAGTACAAAAACAACCACATCCAGGAATATACATAATTCGAAGTGTAACATATACATAGACACACAATTATATCTCTGTGGCCGGCCGAAGTTACAATTATATTGATTTATCCATTTTTGAAGTTATACTTCTATGGGGTTTTTTTGGGACGAATGGTAAGTGTTTTTAACTGAACACATAAAAGCAAAATGTTGGCTAGTATTAATTGCCATTTGCAGAAAAAAATATTTTTAGCTGTGTGATCGTATCGCACGTTACGTTGTAGTATCGTTTGTAATATTTTTTTTTGTTTTGTAACAGTTTCACTTTTTGTACGTTTACATATTATATGAATACATCTTTCAATCTTTTTTATTTTTTCAATAAATACTCTAAAGATCTCCTTACATGCGTACTACACTTCACACACGCTTTTTATTAATGAGTAATTAGTATAACTATACACTATAGTTAATAAGTGGAATGAGCCTTTTGCTATATTTTTATTTTGTGGTGTGGCCGTAATAAGTTTACTGCGACTGCGACAAAATAAAGCTTAACGAAGCTTTCAAAGGCACAAAGCCCATAAATGAATTGAGTTGTGAAATGCAATCATTCCCCGTTTATGTTTGTTTGATGTTTAATACATTTACTTGTGTCAGAATTAATGTTGTTATAGATTGTTTTATTGCTGTATTTCATTCTGTATTTGTTGTACGAACATTTGAATAGCAATTGCTCTACTGACTGTGGGCGCGTATAGAGGCAATACAAAATTAGTAACATTAACCGCGGTCCAACGTAAGATGGATGATCGTTAGTGGCTAAATTTTATACGCGTCTCCATGTTTCGGAAGGTTCAATGTTTGGATCTTATAACTGGATAGCAGTCGTTCAAACGACATAACGCTTATAGACGGTTTGAAATGTGGCACGTGTTTTTCTCGAACTTTTAGTTTCTTTCTCCGATCCAAATAGGAGCATGGTTGTGTAGGGCTCACCTAGTTATGGGGAGACACCCGTGCCTGTATATTCTTTAAAACAATGTGTGCAGTGTGGCTACTTTCATGTTTCGTTTTGGTTCAACGACCTGAGCCCATAAATTAGAGAGTAATTTGATGATGAAGACGATGATGATGATGATTTAATCTACTTCTCAAAGGAAAGAGGTTATCTAGTCATCGTATTTTTTGTGTATGTTCTGCGATAATTTTACGATGCCGTAACTTGCTGACATCAATCCATTATATGAAGCTAGTTTCACAAGGGTTCCCGTTGTGTTGAAATAGAGTAAAAATACGATTTCAAGTCATATTTTGTTCGCATATTCAAAATATCTGACAAAAAGTGTTACGTTAAGTAACTTAAAAAAAGTAATTGTAGAACCAGAGTTTATTTTCTAAGAGTAAAATCCAGCCAGTGGTCCCAATGGGTACACATTTTCTTCCTAGATATCCCTAAAGACAAATTTCCCGCTTACCGCAGGATTTATAAGCGTTTTATTCGGTTTCTTGCGACTTTTACATTGCTCTGTCCACCACTGAAGTCTAGGATAAAGAAATTAAGTTAATAACTTTATCTAAAAATAGCACAATTTAAATCTAAGGATTTTGCAATATTTTAGACTCTTATTATATTATGAGGATACAAGCAGATAATAATATGTAGATAAACAGACGATAATTTAAAAATGTGGTTTTTCCGTTACTTTGATCCATTTTTTTATGTAAATAATATATCCAATATTCAGTCAAAGTTTACATATCCAGCATAGCATGCATATTCTTGTTTTTAATCCCGAACCACCACAAGATACCATCATGCTCTTGGGAAATCGATCGTATCCTCGATATATTATTTTGTCAATTTCAGATGCACCGCAAAGCAACATGCATCCCAACCATTGCCTTCTGCACGGCTGCGTCTTCTCTTCTTATTGGAAGTGCATCAGTAATGGAACACTAACAAAGTCTTGAATTCTTTAGCCAAGGTGGCCGTGTTAGTGGTGGAGCGAAGTTCTCTAGCCGGAGGCTGTGAATAAATTAACAGCGGACGGTAGTTCCCTTGCGAAGGCTCGAATCTGTGCTCCTTTGAATAACCTACGAACCTAACTGCACACTTTAAACTCAAAATTATTCGTTTGCAATAAGGATAAGGCAGGAAGATGTACCGCTTCGGTATTATAAAATTTTAATATGTTTTATTTCTACATGGGCCCGCTACGGAGGCTGTGCCAACGTCCTGTGACTCGAAAAGAGATTTTTATTAGTTATTAGTATTATAACTTATTAGTATGCCTCTGTATGTTTAATCGCTTCAGAGAATTCTCTTCTGTATGTACCTCAACAAGTACGTATGCTAGGTACCTGTATAAGTCATATGGAAATAATGTCAGAACAAGTAACTCTGTTTAGTTTAACAGTTTTAGAAAGTAGCCAAATTGGCTTTTGATTACAGACAGAGTTGTACGTTAATCCATCACAAAACAACAATCCAACAAATCCGAGGTATTATGGCTTTCGCATAAAATACCTTTTCATAGGATATTTTATAAGGTATCGCTGTGGGCATGCCGCCCCAGGGAAATCAGCGCCGGTCCGTTTTCCGTAATTACATAAAAGCCGCGAAATATTTCTTAACAGATTTTAATTACTATGAAAAATATGTTATAATCCTGTCCTAGGCGTTGATACTGGTATAGAATCTCTAAACTTGAAATGCCAATCCCAAATAGTATCAAAATATACTAGTTACTACTACTGCGCATAGATCTTAGCGTAATAAGTATTACGGTCATGGGATCTAAGATAAAACATTTTTAGGATTTCTCTCATTTGATATCTTTCAAATATTTTTTACTTAGCATTTGAGATTCATATTGTAGGGGATCGGCATATTATTCTTTGAAACAGAACAAGAAATCTACTTGCACTACTTAACACATGTATTACTAGTGCTCGAATAGAATGTAGAATACATGTGTAAGCAAGTTTATCGTGTCAAAGCAAGTTAACACGAAGGCACTGCCTTACTGCTGCATTGCTGAGATGAGATGCAAGATAAGAGGGGCGGCGCGAAGCACCGCCGACCACTTCAATATTGTGGAGATCTTGAACCAGTAGGTACAATTTAATCGAGAATCAAAAGGTAAAATAAACGGTAGTTTATCATGGGGTCTGTATGATAGGGTCACAGGTCTGGCGCCGCCCCGGGGAAATCAGAGCTGGCGCTACCCCATAATTACATCACATGAACGACGCCACGTTTTTCTTACAGCTACTAATGCTCTTTCAATTATTCTTTGTTGTAATTGTTATTGGTCTCACTTTGGAAGTCGGTTTAGCATATTTTGGTTTTGGATGTCGGTTTATGAAGGATTTTTTTTAAGCAGAAGTGTTATCAATGAGAAACAGTCATCCCTGCCATTAACAGGCATCTGTAAGTTTGTAATGAAACCTCACCTGAAATGAGTTGTTTCTAAAATAATGAATATTTGAATTAAATTGGATTACTGGCCATGGTCATAGCTATAATGTTCTAGCGCATAAAACTAACAGCGTAGATTGCCCACCACACGTGAATCTGTGGCAAACCCCATTTTTGCATATGATCTGGCGAATTATTAATTCCATTAGCTGGCGACTCACTAACGAGCGGTAGCGCATCTACCTCTGATTTCACATTCCGTTTTAAACCGTTTTTATATGAAAACCGACAGATTAAGTGCCGTCCGCCGAAAGCTAATTATTCCGCGCCGAGAGGTTTCTGTTAATGTATAACGTTACCTTGCGGACTGGAGCTTGTTTAGCATTGGTAATATAGAGTGTTCATGAAATTGTGACTTTTTGAAAAGCCAAGGAGGTAATTAATATAATTGTTATGCGAATGTAATAATAATATGACGATGTGAAAACTTTGATAGCAAAATGATTGAACTTCAGATTGCAGTGACGCTATCTCTTGATTAGTTGCGGGAAGTCGTCAAAAACGCATACGCTGAATTGTTAAGTGGTAAGTTATTTTTAGTACTTGAAAAATACTTTTTATAACATATTTATTTAAAGGTGGTAGAACC
>DWRA01001503.1:0-16790 GCA_018250295.1 Spathilepia clonius
TGTAAGGTAAAAATAAATGTGTCAGTTGACCAAAACCACACAGAGTTCCAACACCTTTAAGTTTTACAATATCTGGATGCCTGTACAAAGCATATCACTTTGTCGTTGAACTGTGAAGCTAAGAAGTTATAACGGAATTTTAAATTTTTGAAACCAGCAATCTTCTAGAAGTTTTCGTTTGGAAGTTTGTTGATTCGAAAGTTTGTCGTCGAAGATCCTAAGTATCAACAAGTATGATGGAAATCTGATTGTTATAATATTTGAATCTGAAACTGCGGTAATAAGAGTTTTTTTTCTGTGGCACGTGTCTACGCCCACACGCGCGTAATAGGGGGTGACGCAAATTCTATACACTAGCTCTGATTTTCAATGTAAGAAACTTAAAAAAAACCTAACTAACTGTAAAGGAAAACGTCGTGAGAAATCTTACACATCTGAGAGTTCCGTAAAAAAAGTTTTTTGACCTAATGGGTCACCTCGCAAACCTATGAAAAGTTCAGGTGGCGCTGATGTCGAGATTTTTTTACGGTGAAACAACTTCTGCTTACTTAGTAATAAATTCGAGACTCTTCGGAGTTGTTATTCATGCATGCAGATATCATAAAACTATTTGAAAAAAGCGTCCAAAACCAGCAATGTGATTTAAAGAAAAAATTGATACATCTATATTTCGTTTTCAGTATTTCAACCTTTACAGTTGTTTACACGTCTATTTCTAAGGCATATCTGAACTGCGCTTATTGTAATCTTCTAGCTTATCCCAAGACACGTTTGTACTCGAATCCCGACCTCGCTGATGCGATTTGCTTTGTCAGCAATTTCACCCCAAATCTCAATAAGGAATGATTCGAAAATGCGTAAGGAAATCCGTCAGGATTGATTTGACGGGGAAAATATTGCAAAAACGCTTAAACGTTAATACATCCTATTTCGGATGGCACGATTTCATTTCGATACTTATTCTTTTTATTAAATTCGTACTGGTGGAGTTGTTATCCAGCTTACAAATTTAGTACTATTGTGGTCATTAACCTATATCGAAATTTAGCTAATATTAACCAACGTTCGCAAAAATACCTTTTATCTGTATATTGTAGTATTAATACATTAAATTATATCTAAAAATACCTAAAATAATCTTTATGTATACATTTCCAATGTATCTTCTCTTCTCCTTCTGAGATATTTGACTGTTTCTAATTAAATTCTTTCACCTGGTCATTTCTTGGAAAAGTTAGACACGGTAAGTTATGTTGTTGTTAATTTAATTTACCCTCTTTTACTTTTCACATAAAACATAGTCACCTCACCGTCATCACCAGGAAGTATCAAAAACAAAAAAAGCAAAAAACAAAATGTTACCCTTAATGTCCATGTTAATAGTGTTCCAACTGTGATCATTATTCTGCGGCGCGACACCACATAAATTGTCCTCAATTTACGAGCACCAGAAAACGAAACGCCTGTTTGCTTATAAAATGTAAATGTACTCCGAGTGTGGTGTTGACGTGTATCTATTGCTTCTGGTTTTTTTGGAGGCAACTTCGGGACAAGGTAGCTCAAATGCGTGTCTTGGCTTATATAGATCTTAGCCGATCGACAAAGTTCAGGAACATCACGGTCAGAAGGTGAATGGATGACATAGTAGAATCTTTTGTGGTTCAACTCCGGTGGCACCACCGCCACGCATAGGCGTGGTGGTGGTGGCGTGATGGTTGTTACTAAGTAAAAATAGTTTTACATAGTAACAACAGTGTTAGGCGCTGCTGTATGGTATGAAGGAAGTGGTAAAGGAGATACGCCTTTAAGCGGCGTTATCTTCGTTTTTCAGTGTCTGAGCTCAGGTAACTCCAATTTATATCCTAATCCAATATTATAAATAGTCCTCTAAGTACACCAGTAAGGGGCTGTAGTAGCCAAGTAATAAAACCAATTGAGCGTATATATGATTACAGATTGTAACAACTGACTTCGTTACATTATACTCCCGTGATACCAAGAATTGAGTTCTTATCTAAATGTTCTATAAAAATAACTTTACGCAAAACGGGTAACGGAGTCCGAACGTTGGAAAAGATAAGCTAATGAGGTTGTAGGTAACTTGATGATACTAGTAGATGCTGACGGATTTACTTGTAATATTTATATTTGAAACTGTTACCAGAAATGTAACCGACTTCTAAATCGCATTAAAGTATTAAAGTAAAGATTAGAATTTCTATTTCAGTTCATGATATTAAGAGGATAGTTAACGTATTTATATCCGTAGACCAAGTTGATGCTTTAGTATCGTAATATATTAACGTTCCTTTGACTGTACAATTGAATGAGAGGATTTAGAACTATCGTCCGCTTGTATAGTGCCTTTACGGAGGAAGTTGATTTGTTAGCAAAAGCAAAATTGCTTTACTATCATACCATCCCTGAATGTTGCGAAATTATTAATAGGATATTTTTTGTACACTTGGTGAAGGTTTAAAATGGAAAAAAAATAGTAAAAAGCAAATATATTAATATAGGCATTAAAATAGATATATTTAAAAAAGAAGACTAAAATAATTTTAGTTATAAACAACACATGAGAATGAACTTCTCAAAATCGCTTGATACAATAACGTTTCTTTATTAAATCGTCTTAATTTTTATGCTGAAGTAGACATTTGACAATGATTTTATCACTATGTTGATGAAAAATGTAAGAATCTTTACTATTAACACAAAAACTACTAGTACTATTGATATTAGTTCTAGTTCGTAGTACTCTATCCAGGGCATGTCCGCTGCGGGTGCACGCAGGTGCTTCGCTCCGCCGTTCTTCAATACGTGTTCCGTCAACCAGATGGCGCGCTCCAAGGCCGTTTGCGGCTCATCAAACATCAGCGTTCGCAGTTTAATAATGTTGGCGCGATAGCTAAAATCAGAGACAACAGGACTGATCGCCTTCTTGTTACCATCACTTGAATAGCTTTAGTGATTAAAGAATGGTTATCGCGACTATCAAATGTCGTTCGGTGACTATTGAACAATTAAATTCGTAAACAGATTATTTCAATAAAGTTAATTTTGTGCCACACATTAGTCAATCAAACAACAAATTGAACGACGAAGCTGCTTAAGAAAGTACTTAGTAGCTTAAACTACAAGATGGTAGGCTACGCAAATATTTCTCACACGGTAGTAGTCAAACCACATAATGTTCTATCGTACCACGAAATATTTCAACTTAGCTCTGACAAAAAACAACATCTATGTCGTAAACCTCATTATTACGAGAGACTGAGCTCGTAAATCAGTTTAAATTGATCACTATATTTTTTATGGCAAAATTTTCCACAATTTTTGTTAGAGTGAATTAATATGAATTTTGCTAACCTCTCATCCTCTAAAACAGCATTGATAGCTTTCTTTAAGTTTTCTTCTGACATCGTTTCAATATCCAATTTAACTCCGATCTTGTGATGCGTATATAACTCAGTGTTGTAAAATTGATCACCAAGTATCGGTATACCAATGAGAGGTACTCCAGCTATTATAGCCTCATCAGTCGACTGCAAACCACCCTGGGTAATAAAAAGTTGGATTTTTGGATGTTCTGTAAGAGAAGTACATAATTTAATTTAAGTGTCGTGAATGCTTGCTAGGGTTCCGTTAGTTCTGTCCGTATATTTTCAGGCTGTACTATTTGTACGGAACCCTAAAGATAAGTATTTTGGATTTATGTGGATATAAATAAAGTGATTATTAATCATAAGCCTATCATCGCTATAGACAAGAGTTTGTGAAGTAGTGTTTTATTCTACGTCAGTCTCACATTTAAACAGTACAGAGATTTGTGTCTTAAAAGTTTCTTAAAAATTGATTGTAACGTACTTAATAAGTCTGATTGAGGTAACCATTTCGATATTTTCACGTTTTTAGGCCTTCCATCTAGTTCATCTTTATCCCATTTCCATAAAATATCATAAGGCAAACTAGCGAATACACTAAGAAATAGTTTTATCACGTGTGGAGGAAAATCTGATGATTTAACATTGGTACCAAAACTCATGTAAATAACTCTCTTAGTTGAAGACTCGAGCCAGGCTGTGATTTCCTGTAACAAATGAAATATTAAATGCTTAAAATTATTTTGATGCACAATTTGTCGGAAGAAATATTCGTTTTATTTTTTCACCGAATATTTTTTTACATACAATCATATATATCGTAAGAAAAAATCCTAATATATATTTAAGTTCGTACCACAATTCAGTAGCTTCAAACGTAGCATGCTCGTGAATGACTAACCTTGAGTAAAGACGCCTGTCATAAGTAAATCTGTGAAACAGCTTTTGAGCCTTCTGCGTAATCGCATTTTAATTAGTTGATGAATTGTAAAATTATTTGACTTCATCTTCATTAAAAATAGACATAGAACAGTCTTAGATTAGTAATAAAGAGATAATTCATGAGTCTATATGCTATAAAAAACACGCATCATCGAAGGTGTCTTAGGATAAGGAAGTTACATATTTTTAAAGAAATTATTTTCTAGTCGAGTTTGGTGAAATGATTAACATGCTAACAAGATTGTCCTTACCTCATGAAGACCTTTCGAATAACTTTCATGAAGGCCTCCTAAATAGACGACACTTGGAACCTTGGGACGATTGAAGTCCCACAGGGGACGAATATTTATAAATGTCATATCTATATTGGTTTTCAATTCATTTAAACTGGGAAAATTTGAACCAAAAACGTTAATCATTTTCTGATGATCTGTTTCTCTCTGATCTTCATAAACTTTATTTATTAAATAATGATAATAATACTCTGTTATCCTATTCCACAACGTAAGGTTGTTAATTTTTCGACGTACATGTATCGGATGGAAATCTGGGTGAGTGAGCATTCCAATATCCTCAAACATACCAGGGATGGTTCCGAATGAACTTATTTGTATCACTGGAGCTTTATATAAATGTGACCATACCAAAGCGGGTCTCACACAAGCTTCAAGAATAAGCAAATCAAACACCTGGCCCTTGTGTTGAATTAAATTTTGTACCTCAGGCATCTCGAGTTGCTTAATCGCTATTGTAGTGAGTAAATCCATAGCATATTTCAGATAGTCATAATGTGTCAGTGTTTGACTACCTACAGCCGTTACTAATGTCTGCCACGTATTGTACGAAACATCATGAACATCTATTTCTGTGAAGTTATCTTGAGTTTTATTATTGACGAACATGGGATCGGTTGTAATGACGACAACATCATGTCCGCGTTTCGCTAGTTCTAATGTAAAGGGGCGAAACACTACTTGATGACTTATTGATGGAGTTGGAAACACTGCTAAAATTCTTGCCGATTCACTGTGAAATACAAAAACTGACAATAATAAGACTGTCGTTAATAAAGACATGACGTTTAATGCGAGTGCTACAATAACTAACATATATAAAATACAAATCATGATTCTAAACACGGTTATGTGTGTACAGATGTATTTGAGAGAACATAAATTAGGGAATTTTTCACTGACAATCGAATACTCTATTCTACGTAGCATACATAAAATGTTACGCAATAATGGTTTATAAAAATACACATGTTTCGTTACAGAAATATTTTTTCTATTCTATGGATCATACGAATTATATGTTTTGTTGTTATCTCATTATTTGGTGCTTTATACTTTAAGCAACTTGAGTCAAATGTTACTATTTTTTTTTTATTCCTTGGTCATATTTATTATAGTAAAGTGAATGTAGTGTTTATCCTATTTCGGATGTCACGATTGCATTTCGATCCTTCTTCCTTTTGTTATTAAAATCATACTTGCGAAGTCTAGTAACCCGGCTTTCAAATTAAATCCTATTAGATCATTATCTGGAATGGAAATTTAGCTAATACTAACTAACGCTCAAAAATATTTTTGATGTGTATATTATGTATGTATTATTATTAAGATATTAAATTGTGCTATGATAGTAGCCCTAAAACAAATCTTTATGTATAAAATTCCACGCAAGGCAGTGCGAAACCCAATTTCATTGTAGTTAACATAGATTCTCCAAAAATGACATAAATAATGGTGTCCTCGTGGAAATTTTAAAACAGTTGTAATATTATAACACTTCTACGTAGAAATACAATGTTGCCGAAAAAAGCAACTTAACTTATTTATAACGTTCCAAGATTTATGCAACTAAATATCCGGATGCTTTATTTTATGCACGTGCAACATAGTGAACATAGCAATTTCTATTTTATTTCATAATTTTGAGAGACTTTCAGAACAAGTTGATGTTCTGGTATTGTAGTAGATTAATGTTCCTCTGACTGTACAATTGAATAAGAGGGCTTAGAACGATTGTCCGATTTTGTGGTGCCTCTACGGAGGAAGTTTTTATTTGTTAGCAAAAACTAAATTACTTTACTGTAATACCATCCCTGTATGTTGAGTAATTATTAATTTGTTTTTTTTTTGTTCACTTGGTTAAGGTATAACATATAAAAATATCTAGTAAGAGGAAAATGTATTATAGAAAATAAGGCAATTTAAATAAAAAGACTAAAATAGAACTAATTATAAACAACATATGAGAACGAACTACTACTCATAAGTGCTTGAGACAATATTATTCATTTATCAATTAGTCTTAATTTTTATGCTGTAGTATACATTTGACAATGATTTTGTCGCTGTATTAATGAAAAATAATATAATCTTTACTACAAACATAAAAACAATCAATATTATTGATATTAGTTCTAATTCGTAGTACTCTGCCCAGGACATGTCCGCTGCGGGTGCACGCAGATGCTTCGCTCCGCCGTTTTTCAATACGTGTTCCGTCAACCAGATGGCGCGCTCCAAGGCCGTTTGGGGCTCATCAAACATCAGTGTTCGTAGTTTGATAATATTAGCGCGATAGCTACAATCAGAAATAGTAAGAGTGACCGCCCATTGGATACTATCGCGAGCCGCTGCGCATTAAATTATTACTTAGTAGTTTAAACGACTATTTTGCAAGTTACGCAAATATTGGTCGCGTAGTAGCAGCCAGCGGACGGTCAGATAAAATAGTAAGCAAACACTTTGAATATGGTAAATCTCTTCGAATTTCGAATCTTTAATCACCACAACTATGTCATAGTAGTAAACTACCACACGTACACCTGTGGCGACTTCCCGCAACACATCAAGAGATAGCGCCACTGCATTCTGAATCACGCTATAGAAATTTTCTCAACATGTTGTGTAACAGCTTCGAACTGAGACTATCGGACTACGGACGCTCCCCTTTTCTTTAACTTTTTTCATAGTGAATTAATATGAATATTACCAACCTTTTATCCTCTAAAGTAGTATTGATAGCTTTCTTTAGATCTTCTTCTGACATCGTTTCAATATCCAATTTAATTCCAATACTATAATACGTATATAACTCAGTATTGTAAAATTGATCACTAACTATCGGTATACCAATGACAGGTACTCCAGCAATTATAGCCTCATCAGTTGATTGCAAACCACCCTGGGTTATAAAAAGTTTGATTTTTGGATGTTCTATAAGAGAAAAATATCATTGGACTTAATTATCTTAAAAGTTTGCTAGGGTTCCGTACCTTTTGCCCCTCTATCTGGTGGTCCATTCATTCATCATAGCCAATTTACTCCAAATCTTCTTATTCAATTTGGTTAAAATTGGACACAAATATGTTATGTTACTTACACATAGAAGTGTAATGTGAACAAATAATTTAATGTCTTTAGGGAAGCGTTCAACTTTCCTATGATTTAATTAGCTAATATTTACAAACTGTACTAGATGAAATATTATTCCTTTTGACATACCCTAAAGGTTAGTTAAAGATAAAGTTACCCTAAAGATTAACATCTTCTTTGGATTTATGTGGGGTAGGCACATAAAGTTATAAAAGACTATAACCAATATGCACAAGAGTTTCTAAAGTAGTGTTTTATGTTATTCTTACATTTCTTGATACAAACCCTCAACAATTTTTCTAAACCTACTTTCCTACAACAGGTATTGTACAGTTTGTACAGTATTATTCTAACGTTAAATATAATTCTTAGTAATCAGTTGTACGAGATTGACAAGTATAGTAGTAAGAAGTCGTATGACATGGCTATTTTTATCAAATGTAACTAAAAGTTGTTAGGAACGTACTTAGTAAGTCTGACTGAGGGAACCATTTCGATATTTTCACGTTTTTAGGCCTTCCTTCTAATTCATCTTTATCCCATTTCCATAAAATATCATATGGCAAACTAGCGAATACATTAAGAAATAGTTTTATCACGTGAGGAGGAAAATCTGACGATTTAACGTTGGTACCAAAACTCATATAAATAACTCCCTTAGTAGAAGACTCGAGACAAGCTGTGATTTCCTGTAACAAATGAAATAATAAATGCTTAAAATATCTTTGGTGCATTATTTCTCTAAAGCAAATTCCCTTTATTATTGAAAGAAGTTATTTAAAGAATTTTTTAAACATATTATACACACGAATACATGTAGGTAGTAAGAAAGTTTTTCTATATTCAGGAACGTTACAATTCAGCAGTACGCTTCAAATGTAGCTCGCTCTTGAATGGGGATAAGAATGTCAGTCAAAAGTCTGTGAAATAGCTTTTACATCTTTTGCGTAACCCCGTTTTAATTAGTTAATTGATTGTCAACTTTTCTGACCTCTTTTTATTTTTTTGTTTTATATGTGTCTGATCTGTTCCATCGAGCATTTAATTGAACAATTCACAAGCCAGTGAAGCCTATAAAGCTGTAGGAACACTTTTCAATTTCACCTTAAATAAAATTTATATTTTTCAGGATTACATATGTAATTGGGTTGTTAAGATACTATTAAAGACTTTTTTGACTACTTATATATTTTTTTGGTGTACAAAATGATAGGTATAATTATCCTTACCTCGTGAAAAACATTTGAATTACTTTCATGAAGTCCTCCTAAATAGACAACACTTGGAACCTTGGGACGATTGAAGTCCCACGAGGGACGAATATTGATAAATGTCATATCTATATTGGTTTTCAATTCATTTAAGCTAGGAAAGTTGGAACCAAAAATATCCATCATTTTCAAATGATCTAATTCTTTTTGATCATCATAAACTTTTTTCATTGAATAGTGATAATAATACTCTGTTATCCTATTCCACAACGTAAGGTTGTTAATTTTTCGACGTATATGCATTGGATAGAAATCTGGATGAATGGGAATTCCAACATCATTGAAAATGCCAGGAATGGTCCCGAATGAACTTATTTGTATCACTGGAGCTTTATACAGATGCGACCATAATAATGCGGGTCTCGCACAAGCTTCAAGAATAAGCAAATCAAAAACCTGATCCTTGTGTTTAAGTAAATTTTGTACTTCAGGTATCTCGAGTTGCTTAATCACTATTGTAGTCAGTAAACTCATTGCGAATTTGAGATACTCCTGATTAGTCAGTGTTTGACTACTTCCAGCCATTACTAGTGCCTGCCACGTACTGTACGAAAGGTCATGAACATCTATTTCCGTGTAGTTAACTGGAGTTTGACCTCTAACAAACATAGGATCGGTTGTAATGACGACAACATCATGACCGCGTTTGGCTAGTTCTAATGTATAAGGGCGAAACACTACTTGATGACTTATTGATGGAGTTGGAAACACTGCCAAAATCCTTGCCGACTCACAATCAAATACAAAAACTGAGAGAAATACGACTGTCGTAAATAAACACATAATTAAATGCTGGTGCTTGAATAACTAACATATTTCAGATACAAACGATGGTTATGTGTGTACAGATGTATTTGGGATAACATAAAATAAGGGATTTTTCCACAATGATACAATAAATTATTATTAATACACACACACGCACACATAAAATATGAAACTGTTGAATTGTCTGCCTTATTGTTAGCCCATTCTTTGGTGCGTTACTCTTTAAACAACTTGAATCAAATGCCTATTGTTATCTAAATTTATTTTATTCCTCGCTCATATTTATTATACAAATGATTAAATAGTAGTGAATATAGTGATAATTATGTGCTGAATTCTATAATTTTGGATTAAAAAAGGACAGGTAGAATATTAGCCTGTAGGAACGGATAATATATTTATTTTCACAGACCAAGTTAATATTCTAGTACAGTATTAATCTATTCGATTTTACAAGAAAACCAAAAAAAAATAACATACTTAGAATGGTTTAAATAGATTTTATCTATTAATTAGTCTTTTTGGCGTTGTAGATTAACGTTGACAATGATTTTAATGTTAAATTTATGAAAATTACTTTTATTTTTACAAAAAACACGATAGCTACTAGTACTATCGATAGCAGTTCTACTTCGTAGTACTCTGTCCAGGACATGTTCGCTGCGGGTGCACGTAGATGCTTCGCTCCGCCGTGCCGTAGTACGAATTCCGTCCGCCAGATGGCGCGCTCCAAAGATGTTTGAGGTTCATCGTGTATCAGCGTTAGTAGTTTAATAATGTTGAAGCGATAACTGTAATAAGATATTATTTAAATAAGATTGAAGTAAGAAACGAGCATGCAGTGATTTTAAGTCGTGACTTTTGTCTATTCACAAGAGTTCTACTTGAAGCCAATTACGGACGAATTTCCATTCCGGAAGACTAAAATGGTCGCATCGAACATGTAAGTCAGCCGGCATTTAGATCCTTCCACCGAAATGCAAAAATTACATAGTTGACGCTAAAAATAGGTGTCGTCGTGGTACCACCCCGATAAAACTGTACCGGTTCTACCACCTTTCAAAATTACTTAATGACTGTCAAATAATAAATTGCTATCATTTGCATTAACACTTCAATTATTGTTAAAATAATGTTATTTTTGGATATATAGTAGATGTGTACCTTATTATGGAAGGGTATTTTAAAATATATCAACATGCCTATCATATTGTTGTAATAAAACATGTCATGATGTTAAAGTATAATGGTTCTCATATTTGAGACTGGACTTCTGCGCAAATTTCCTATCTTTTTTACTTGCAATGGAAACTAAATCCAGCACCGTTTATTTTATAGCTAAATTTAATATCCTTAAAATTTAAAAGTTCCTGTTACCTTTTATCTTTCAGTACAGTATAAATGGCATTATTTAAATCATCCTCCGACATCGTTTCTACATCCAATTTAAGTCCAATCTTGTATCGCACGTACAACTCAGTGTTGTACCATTGATTATTTAATATCGGTATACCAAGAAGTGGTACTCCAGCATTATAGCCTCATTAGTTGACTGCATACCACCTTGTGTAATAAAAAGTTTAATTTTTGGATGATTTGGAAAAATATTTCAAGTGTAACATGTAACTATAATAGTAGATAAAACTTGCTTGCAAATTAAAAAAAAACTGATAATAACTTTGAAGATTCATAGAACTTACTTATTAATTCGGATTGGTTTCCATTTTTGATATTTTTACGTTTTTTGGCTTTTTATTCAATTTATCTTTATCCCACTTTCACAAAATGTCGTACGGCAGAGTAGCGAATGCATTACGGATTATTTTTACCACGTATGGAGAAAAACTCGATGGCTTAACATTAGTACCAAAACTTACATAAATAACCCCGTTAATAGAAAAATTCAGATAGGATTTAAATTCCTGAAAGTAATGATATACCAATCACTACGTATACTAGCTACTACCTAGAATATAGAAGTCAGGCAACTAACTTAAATAACAATTTGCTGATTCTACCACGAAAAAATCTTTGCTTTTCGACAACTAATTGCGTTAAACATAAAGACATCTACAAAACATCAAATATGTCAAACTTACCTTGTCTAAACTTTTCGTTACGAGTCAATGCAATCCTCCTAAATATACAATATTTGGAACCCTGGGACGATTGAAGTCCCATGAGTGACGAGTGTTCAAAAATATCATATCTACATTATTTTTCATATCTAAATTATTTTTCAATTTATTTAAACTGGGAAAATCTGGCCCATGACCTCTCCTCAATTCTGGATCGTCCAATTATTTTTGAGAATCAAAAATTTTCATACAAAAATAATAGGAATAATACTCTGTTATCATTTTCCATATCGTAAGATTGTTAATCCTTTGACGTAAATGCATTGGATAGAAGTTAAGGTGATTGGTACCTCCGACATCTTCAAAAATCCCAGAAAAAGGCCCAAATGAATTCATTAATATCACAGGAACTGTATACAAACGTGACCATGATAAAGCTGGTCTCACACAGGCTTCGATAATAAGTAAATCAAATATGTGATCCTTCTCTTCAAGTATATTTTAAATTTCAGGTTCCTCTAATTGCTTTACTATGATGGTAGTGAGTAAATCTAACGCTAGTTTCAAAAGCTCAAGATAAGTTTTATTTTTACTGCTTGTTACCATTACGAATTACTCCCATATATTATATGATATATCACGAACATCTATTGACGTGTAGTTAACTAAAGTTTGACCTTTAACAAACATGGGATCGGTTGTTATGACGACAATATTATGACTGCGTTTCGATAGTTCTAATGTAAAGGGGCGAAACACTACTTGATGACTTTTCGATGGAGTTGGAAAAACTGCCAAAATCCTTGCAGAATCACTGGTTAATATTATTACTGACAAACACACGACTGTCTTTAATAAACCTGACATATTGGAATACTTAAAGAAATTAGAATATGTAACGGATGAAGATAATCAATTATGGCTTACAAGTGTACGTTATTGTGTATACTCAGATGCAATTTTTTGTATTCTGTTTATTCTTAGCCTGCGTGTGCCTATATTTTTCCGTGCGAGTGTTACGTGGAATATAGGATATGTTTATAATAAGTCAGAATCTCACTTCAATAGTACGCATTGAAGTAAGATTCTAACTTATGCAGTATAAGTATAAGTAATGTAAATGTAAAAAAATGTGAAGGAAGTAATAAAACTGCTTCCCACCAAATTCTTTATTCGTTAGTTCATTTTAAACTTTACTTTGAATAACACAGTGAACAGAGATCTTTTTGCTATTTTCATGGAAAATACGAATAATTTGATTAATAACACGAGAAATCCTAGTATTATAAATACTAGTTCTAGTTCGAAGTACTCTGTCCAGGGCATGTCCGCTGCGGGTGCACGGAGATGCTTCGCACCGCCGTTCCGCAGTATGTGCTCCGTCCAGCAAATAATACGCTCTAGAGGTGTTTGGGGCTCATCGTTCATCAATCTTTGTAGCTTATTAATGTTGGCACGGTATCTGCAATCAGAAGAAGCCAATGACAGTAAACATTACTTACTGAATTAACAAAGGTAGTAAGCTATCTATTATAAGTTTATTTTTATTATTATTTGCTATTATGTTGTATGTTCAGCGATTATTTCAAGGTGCAGCGACCTATTGATATGATTTAAAAAACATTTTTATGAGGCTAGTTTAAAAAAGGTTATTATTTTATAGTAACCGGAAAAATGCCTGGAAACCCGGAAATATAGGACTGCTTTTAATTTTAAGTAACTTAAGTATTGTTTGTTGATAGATTTTGATTTTCTTTGCCCCAGGTCCGACGATTACAGGTTGGGGTCTAAGACGCCCACAACACATATAAAGACATTTAATATAACTTACTCCTTTGGTTAAAACCTTTTTAATTAGACGGATAAATATTAGGAAAAAAATGTAATGTATAATTATGAAGGTCGGCATATCTCAGTTGCAAATACATTTAAATCCACCATTGTTTATTATATGACCCAAATTAATATCCTCATGATTGTAATGTTCTTCTAACCTGTCGTCGCTTAAAATAGTATTGATGGCATTCTTAAAATTTTCTTCTGATATCTTTTTAATATCCAGTTGAAGTCCAATCTTGTGGTAAACGTACATCTCAGTGTTGTACCACTGATCACTGTGAATCGGTATACCAAGCAGAGGTACTCTAGCCGTTATTGCCTCATCCGTTGATTGCAAGCCACCTTGGGTTATGAAAAGTTTAATCTTTGGATGATCTGCAAGACAACAGTTAAATTTATCATCCATATTGTAATAACTCATACAATTTTTTTAAATCAAATTATGAGTCTTGAAACATAAAATAAAACTTACGTAATAAGTGATATTGTGGGAACCATTTTGATATTTTCACGTTTTTGGGCCTTCCATCTAAATCATCTTTATCCCACTTCCATAAAACGTCATACGGCAGAGAAGCGAGTACATTAAGAATTATTTTTATCAAGGGCCGAGGAAAATTCGATGGTTTAATGTTAGTACCAAAACTCATATAAATAACCCCATTCGTAGACGAATCAAGATAGGATTGAAGTTCCTGTAACATATCACAGAATACACATCTAAAATTGATAACATAACATAACAAGTTAATCAGAAAAAAATAAAAACCACTCTTAGGGATCAATTTCTAAACAAGACATATTTAAGTTTTGAAGGCATACGTTGGCATTGTGGAATATTTTTGTCTGGATCAAATAATATCCTTTCTCTTTATTTTTTAGACCGCGATGGTCTAGTATTGCCGCCATAAGTATATTATTATGTAGAAACTTTCTATACTTTCTAAACTTTCTATACTCTAATCCTTCCATTGCTTTACCACTAACTGTCAAATCATTAGACCTTATCTCCATTAAAATTATGATATAATTAAATGTATTCTCTAACACTACTGATTACGAAATATGTGAAGCCAATCGGCGTACTTAAATAAGTTAAATAATTAAGTAGTTAACTTCAATTTCTATTTCCATCGCGTTACATTTATAACAAAAAAGGCATATACATATAAAAAAACTTACGAACAAAAATACGTACTCACCTCATCCAGACCATTAGAAATATTTCCATGAGATCCTCCTAAATAGACGACACTTGGAACCTTGGGGCGATTAAAGTCCCATGAGGGACGTATATTGATAAATGTCATATCAATATTATTTTTCAGTTCGTCTAAACTAGGAAAATTTAAACCAAAAACTTTCCTCAATTGTTGATGATCCAATTTTTTTTGGCGATCAGCAAGTGTAGTACTTAAATAATTAGAATAATACTCAATTATCTTATCCCATATTGAAAGATTGTAAATCCTTTGACGTAATTGTGTTGGATAAAAATCAGGATGAGTGGGATTTCCAACATCCTCGTAAATGCCAGGGATAGATCCTAATGAACTTATTTGTATTACTGGAACTTTATAAAAATGAGACCATAATAAAGCAGACCTCGCACAGGCTTCGATAAGAAGCAAATCAAACATATTTTCCTTGTTTTGAAATATATTTTGCACTTCAGCCATCTGCCATTGCTTAATAATTATGACAGTAAGCAATTCCAATCCTTTTTTGACATTCTCATAATGAGATTTTGTATTACTGCTTGATTCAATTACAAATTCCTCCCATATACTATATGATACATCATGAGCATCTATTTCCGTATAGTTAGCTGGAGTTTGATCTCTAGCAAACATGGGATCGGTTGTAATGACGACAACATTATGACCACGTTTTGCTAGCTCTAATGTAATAGGTCGAAAAACTATTTGATGACTTATTGATGGAGTCGGAAAAATTGCCAAAATCCTTGCCGAATCACTGACTATTACAAATATTGATAGACTCACGACTGTCGCTAGTAAACGTAACATATTGGAATATTTAAGAATACTGAGATATCTAACGGATGTATATGTACAACAAGTGTTGGTTTTCAGGCATATATTAGAGTGTATACTCAGGTGTACACGTTTCAGATCACGTAGACTATTTGATTTTATATTGCGTGCTTTTACTCTTAGTCTGACTGTTCATAAATTTTTATGTGCAAGTAAAAGAACATTTTTTACAAAAAACTGAATTCTATTTCACTCAAAAATAAAAAAAATAATTTAATGGAATTATTACTCTACTTACTACTAAGTATTGCTTACAGTGCTCGCCCTATTCACTGGATTACTATGTAAACCGTGCCCAATTTGATTTCCGAACTCAAAACTACGTGTTAGACCAACATTTCTTTAAACTATTTTTTGAGTGACATAGAAGTTGGTTTTATGTTACTGTTAAAAAAAATTGCAATTTTTTATAGTTTAGAATTCGGTTACTCACGCTCACCGGCAAGAAACACCTGTATATAATGTCTAAATTATTGGAGTTATTTGTTGATTTAATCCGTCGCTATTTAAAATTTCGTGCGTAGTTAAGACTTACCTTGTTATTCCAAGGTTAATATTTTCTTTAAAACATTTGCATATGTTTAGACAAATTTTGCGCTCGTCTATTGTTTTGCCTTTATTACTGCCTGTAAGTAAATAATATCGTGCCTGGATCGTAAATGAAGCTAGTTTAAGACTGATAGCTTCTTAATACCCATAAATTGCAGTAGACATTCTTCTATTTCATGAGGTTTAAGCTCCTTTAAACCTGATCTCCTAAATGCTCATCGATTACGGTAGAAAATTTTATGAACTACTAGCTTTAAGCTCGTTTAAATGTGATAGTCGTCTCAGTCGAGGGGTCCGAGGTTCGAACTCCAGGCACGCACCTCTGATTTTTCGAAGTTATGTGCATATTATAAATTAATTATCATTCGCTATAACGGTGAAGGAAAACATCGTGAGGAAACCTGCACACTTGAGAGTTCTATGAAAAAAAAAAGTTCCAAAAAGTGTGTGAAGTCTACCAACTCGCACTTGGCCAGCGCGGTGGACTATGGCCTAACCCCTCTCACTCTGAGAG
>DWRA01001504.1:0-16789 GCA_018250295.1 Spathilepia clonius
TCTTAAATGCATTAGGGTTATCGTAATATTAGGTTAACTTTTACATTATGCTTATTGTAATTTGAAGTTAATTTTTACTTTTGATGCTTGTTGTCTAAAAGATTACCCATTCTTGGTAAAGAGCTGCGAGTAACTGTCATGTTCTGGATAAGAAAAGTATATGTCGTTCGCTTGGTCAAGTTTTAGTGGTTCAGTTTTAAGGAAATCTGCCAAATCAGTTTAAATATATATAATCAATCTAAATCTTAAAACATTTCTTCTGACTCGGTACAGCCCAAATAATGACGTTTCAATTATAGAATTTAGTTTTTAATCTCTTGTCTTTTTTTTCAGGACATTATGAACAGAGATAAGGAAGATGAACTCCCTGCTATGCAAGTCAAATTTATCGACACTATCTGTCTCCCCATATACGAGGTAACGCATTATGCAACATGTCTTAATCTAAATATTGTTCGATTAATACTTGTGATTTCAGGCAACAAAACCATTTTGTAAAACATTTACAGTAAATTTAAAACAAAAAACTTATATGTGCGATATATAAAAAATAATACAGTATTTCTGTTACCTAATAAATGACGTCACAATATTATAAAGTACTAATTTCTTAACAGGCATTCGCGGTACTGTCGCCAGCGTTACAGCCGATGCTCGATCGAGTGAAAAGCAATCGCGCGCACTGGATCGACCTCGCCAACAACGACAAGAATGGAGAGAAGTTCGACTACTCGCTCGACAAGGACCACTTACAAGAGAAAAATGACAAATCGAGCATTGGCTCGCAGAACGTCGACGATACGGAGAACACTTATGAAGGCGACAGCAGCGGTGCAGTCAGTCTGTCGTCAGAGACTAATTCGAAGTACGACAATCTCGAAAACCCAGTTGTAGGGCTGCTCTGCAACAACGTGCTCGCTTTGCCGAGGGATCCGAAGATCTGTCAGTTGAACGACTTAAATTGACTTAAGAGACATTACAGTGAGTCATGTGTATCGCTTTAAAGCGTATTGCGTCCAAACACCTCATTTCTTACGCCAATAGAGAAGCAACGTGTAAATCATAGTTCCCGGTTTCGTTTTGATATGCGTTTATTACGAGTGTACCCTGTAGCGTCGAATACGCTGTGCGTACTACATAGTACCATAGGTACTACATAGTACCGTTTTTGTTTATATTTTGTAATGTTTTCGTTTTTATTAACGAAAGGTTCCTATTGGCCGGTTTTGGAAATGGAGGATTTGCGAGCGTTTAATATAACCAGCAGTGAATGTGCGTAGTAACAGAGTTGTGTGATATTTGTGTAGTATATTACGATAATATAGACGATTTAGTTGAATTTTTGTAATTCGTTTAACGCAAGGCGTACCCACTCGTACATACATTTGTAACGATACGTTAAATTGTCGTGAGCGTCTCTGAATTATTTTTATATACTTCATTACGTAGCTTTACGTTCTAATAATGAGAATCCAATGTGTATATAAGGCTTAACTCACACGGACGTTTACTTTTTTTTTCAAAAATAATTGGTAAGTACAGGAAAGTCGATGTATTGTGTAGACAACCTCTACCTTTGTCTACTTATTTTAATAAATATTGTAATCCAAAACGGCGCTGTTACTGATTACCTCTCGCTATTTACTTATGTGTAAGTGAGAAACGCATACAAAGCCACCATTTTAGATTACATTATTTATTGAAACAAGCTGCATCTACTGACTTGTCAATATGAATGTAAGTCTGCCAATGCCTGTCATATAGACCAACGTTAATGTGTTAAAACCCTAGTTACAGTGGTGACCTCTAACGGTAAAAATAGCAGCCATTCTTTTAATTATTTGTAATGTTTTTTAAAGTACGTACATACGTATTTTTTCTAAAATGTAGTTACGTCCGAGTTAGTTATCACCAAATGTCTCTTGAATTACTTACCTCATTTGTCTATTCCTATTACATGAAAGTTTTTCGTGTGTGTCGCTAGTTTTGGTATCATTTAAGATACTTGTACACTAATATAAATAAACGTATGATTTCGTCTTCGTCTCGTTCAGAATATGTAACCGCAAACACATCAGGGCCTAACTGTCGTGACACGTAGCCAATAAATGACCAATGTACCAAAAAATCTTATATGCTAGTTAAGACGTATTGTATTGAACTTTCATTTTGCAACACTAAACGATCATGGGATTTTTAATAATGTACCTTTTTAATTAATAATACGAAATTGTAAAATAGTGAACTTATTATAGAAATGTAATTTTTCAACAATGGCAGTTAACTGACAGTGACAGATAAATGAAGCAAAGTTAACATTTCGCGCTTATTTTTTATCACATGTCGATGATGACATCTGTGGTATGTCACAGAGATAGCATCACTTTTGTAGATTATCTCAGATCACTCTAGTTCTGGCAATATCGGAATGAAATTGAAGGCTAAATTAGCCATCTTTTTAAAATTGATAGCATCTTGTCCTCATGGTAGGACGTATTATGTCACTATTTTATAAAAATATGGCTGTTTACTTTACAATTAACATTTTTCCTCAATAGCACGGTTTTATCTCAATTATGACTTTACCCCAAATTGAACGGTTTATAGTGGTAATAGCTGCTAGAGTAATTACAAATAAGTATCTGGGCATCTAGATCTAAAATATAATTTTTAGGATGTTGACGTCAAGTCTCAAGTTTACCTGTCAAATGTATTCATTGAAGTCATTACAATTTGTCAATCATCGTTAAAGATCAACTATCATTAAATTCGTCTGAACTATCTACCTATGGTTGATATATGTGTTAAAATATTCAGATATTTCTAATCCTTCTATATTTTCTTATAAGGGTGCATTAAGACTAAACGACTAGTAAAGATATTTTAAGGAAATGCAGAGATTTCCTTTATTTTGTAAGATCGTTCTTGAGTTACTTTCGTTTGGTGTAGAACCATCCTAACGTTTTCAATATTGCTAAATTGTGTTGCGTTTCGAATATTGCACGAATATTTGTATGTCGACAATAAAAAAAAAATACAAATTTTAACCGCACAATACTTGTAAATAACAAAATGTAATGTAATTGTATCGTTTGGTAAGTACTTATTATATATTGAGTCCTATGTTGTTACAATAGAAATATTACGGAACATTTGCCTCGCGTCAGCCATTTTATCTAAAGACAGTTAAGTCCCGAACACTATCCATTCCAGTTAAAATTGATCGTACCAAAATGTAGTTTTTATGTCTTAACAATAAAATGTTTCACGTGTCAATTAATATTTTTAATCTGAATATTCAATCAACTTTATTATTCACATAAATATTATATTTGTCTAGATTTCGCATCGCATCGCATAATAACATTTTGAAAAGATTTGTGCTAAAAATACGGGTTAACTGTCCGGGAACTGCGAATGATAGGTAACCAGATATAAAGTCTTTAAAAAATGACGGGAGAAGTAGTGTCGTGGAACCTTTCACCTGTATTTTGACGATATCCTGAAACGGCTGTTAATGTAGACAAATATAATGTTTTTGATTACTCATTGATCTGATAACCATATTTGTTTTAAAATAAATGTTTTAATGTTTTCCTGTAAAAAAGGAATTATATCGCTATATTGAAAGACGCTTTGAATTTAATCGTCGTCGTAATTATACTCGCCTTAAAAATTCGGTCGATTTTCCTCTGACTTACAAGATTATGACCAATTGTTCCATTACAAAAGATTATAGATAAAAAATATTTTCTAATTGGAATAATTCTCTCTATAAGATTAGATATTTACATTAAAAATCTCAAATTAATTGTGGTAAAGAAATTATGTACAACGTTAATTATAAGATCGATGTAAGTATTATTAGAAAGTAATTAGAAAATTAATAATTGTAATTCACGAAATGACGAGTTGTATGATGTGTGAATAAATATGGAGGTTGTTTTGTTCCAAACAAAAATGTTATTTATTTATGATTAAACAAATTTTGAAATATAATTCTGCTTTTATTTTATTTCCTGACCGACTTTGACTTCCGCGTCTATATTTAAATTGAGAGTATACTACAGTGTACAAATTAGTAGCCTCTGTTTCTGCCAGATAGAAAGTGAATTATTTCGATTTTATCAGGTATCTGTGATGCATGGTGTAATGACGAGCACATAATGGACCTGTATTAGATAGAAAAGATCGAATATAGAGAAAAGGGGAATATTTTTAATGTAGCTAAATGTATAATAAACTTTGTACAAGAAACGATCAACTGTGCCGCTTATAGCCTGTAATCTGACAGTATGACGAAACTTAGCGATTTAAATCGATGTCAATTACTCTGTCGGCACTATTACAGAAATTTGCAGCTTTTAAACGATAACAAGAGAATTTAGAAGGCGTTAATAGCTTTTCAGTGAAGACATACGAATTAACTACTTTGTTATTTATCTCTATTCATTTTTTGATCAAAACTGACGTCCACGTTTAAGAAACTAGAGGGTAAATCAAAAATTGCACCGGTATTTTATTAACTGTGTCACGTTCGGCCGAATCACTTATTTTGGGCAACATCTACATAATTTAATAAGTACAGCTACAAAAAATAAGTAGGTAATTTATACAGAGAACGAAAACAAGCGCTTGACTAAAAATACCAGTATTGCGGGTCTGTCCGACGCGGCAACTGTCGTATTTTCGTATCTACGACATTTTGTAATTGGCCAGACGAGACATAAAGCGAGTGCAGTGACATTTCCTTTGATTTTATGTTATTTCACCTTCGAAATCTGTCAACTTTATTACCAGCGTAAGTTTGAATCTTCCTGTTTCATTTAATTTAAATTAAACATGCCTCTAGTAGACATCACCAATCCGGCTATCATAAAGTTTCTAATTGAGAATTATGAAAAAGAAAACCGTCTTCGTCTCAATTGGATTCATAAACACAAATCACAAATACAGCAGGCTGCGACGCTTACCAGAGAACCGACAAACTACTTCGAGCATGACGTCATCGCTCACAACATGATCGGAGGTATGGCAACAATAACTAGAGACCACATCGTCGCTGGTTACAACCGTCGGAAGACGCCGTTACGTGACGGTACATTCATACCCGGTGTAAAGCATTTGCGTCACGGGCATTCCATTGCAGATATCGGTCTGGGCGATCCGAAAGTCGATCCGAGACTGAGCAGACCGGATACCGATCTCTCCATCGACCCAATAATGCGGCCCGTTGACCCGAAATTGACTGAGGTTATATACAAGTCGAAACCGGAGTTCGGTAAAGACCAATACATGATCAAGCGGTCTAAGGAATGGCCGGAGAAGAAATATTACTTTGCCGAATGTAGTAACTTTGATTACGGTTGGCGTATGAAGGATAGCGAGTTGCGCCAGAAACCAGAGTTCGGTAGGTGCTGGCATCTAACGAGAGCGCTCCGAACTAGAGTAGGCCCGCAACCGGATCCCCATCACTACAAATCCTCCGAGCCACCCGGTTCTACCAAATGCGTCGCTATGTAGAGTTGCAATGATTTTTATGGTTGCGATATTTTAATTTCGTATAAATGATATTATTTTTAACAATATAATTACTTCAGAAACTTTAGCCGGTATTATTTATGGTAATTTTTCGAACGCATCATTATAATACTGTCTATTTATTTTGGTTGATTTCCTTACCTTAGTATGCTTTTATTTTAGGCATCGTTTTAGGGTTTCCGCGCTAAAAGTAAAAGTCATTAAACATACTGCTCGAGCCCTATTTTGTCAAAACTGCTGAAAGTATAACAAAACAATTGAATATGATAATTAATAATACCTTAAAATGAAAGTTGTGAAATACTTGTAAGTATTATAACATAATAATTATATGGCATAAATGAAGTACATAATATTACAAACAATTAGAAATCCGTCATTGATTATAACTTTAACGCTTAATTTACTAACACTATTTCGCTAATATGCGACTACACACTTTGATTTTTACATATAAACCCTAATTTACATGGGGATGAAAGTACCCACATAATGCACACTTTTTTGTATACTCCTGATAAAGTTCACTAATTTCGTAAAAACATTTCATGGAGATCTGTTTAGTCACTGCTTAGCCCGTTTAGACAGGTAGAAATGAATTTACTCACAGACTATTAATGTAAAAGTGGAATTCGATTAATTCCTTTCTTTGCTAGTACAGTTTTTAAACAAATGATATGACAATGATATATCCCTTACAGGTACCACAATAAAATCTTGCACCTACTGATTGATAAACGATGTTAAAAATATGATATCATACTAAAAATTGTTTTAATTTAGTAACCTTAATCATATACATAGTTTGTACAGAGAACATTCTTTACTTCCAATTTCAGTTACTACATTACTATATTTCGTAATACTTTAACGCACGCTTTACAGCGGAACATTTATAATAAAATCAAGACCCTTGTTCCAAAAGCCTGTCTAGTGTGACCTAGGCAGTAGGTTAGCAGTCTGCCCTTGCCCAGTCGGTCTATTTTTAAAAAGTAGCTCAAGAAGCTCCAATTCAAAACTGTTTCCATCAATAACACTGCGCATGACACACCCCGAAACATTTTGCTCTTTTTGACATTGAGAAGTCAGAGGGGGATGGCTGATAACCTGACCAGGGTTCGCGCATGCGCCTGACATATTTTTAGGGGTGAAAATGTAGGGTCCGAGACGTGTTTCACGCTATAACGTAATACGCACCAGGTTTGGTGCCAAATCCCAAATTGTAGAACGATGTAAAATCTATACAGATGAAACTTTTACATATTCGTATTGCATTTATTTTGGACTGAAGCTGTTAGCTTTAGGTTGTAGTGTAAATATTAGATAATGAAGTAGCTGTTAAGGTTTTTAAGTAGTTAATTAATTCGTTTTGCGCTGTAATGTGTGGTGCCCGGATGTCATCAGTGAAGTTCTGAGTGTGAATATACGAAACCGTTGTAAGTATGAACTTGCTGATTATTCTATATAATCTATTGATTAATTATTGATTTTATTAAATATTAATTACCTAATAAACATGACACGTGGTTTTAGGCTATGGGTTTAATGTAGTTATGTAGTAGTGGCTTCAGTGGGTTAGGGAAATAATTTATTATATTAATTTAATTATGTTCCTGTGTGCTTCCTGTTTTGGGTCTGAGTATTTATAAACTTGTGGTTGCGAATGTCTATATTATCTGTACGTAAATCTGAGTTATTTAGGCGTACGTATGTACGTATCGATTGTTTTAAATCTTTTTTTTTTATTTTTATTTTTGATTCGCAAAAACTCAAAACTGCAAGTAGGTAGGTTCTTGCAAATATATCAACGTGTCATGCATAAAATATAACCCATCTTGAGTGAGTGACAGTAGGTACCAGCAGGTACGAGTCGTTTGAACCGTATCCTTTTAACCCGATCATGAATGTATATGTAGTAAGTTAAATACCTTAACTATAGCTATTATAAGGTTAACTCCAATCTCGTTATATCACCCTAAAAGAAGGTAATTACCGTAGTCTGTGCCATCGACCGGACTGCGTAATTTCGGCAATTTGATGCAGACAGACAAAAGAGAACGTACCTACGCTCTAGCCGTGCTACACTATTGAATATATCACGTCGCAAAAGGATATAGATACTTTACATAGGTAGAAAAACTGTACCGTATTTTTACGTCTTACATGAATATGTGATCAATCTTAACAATTACAATAAATAATTAAAATCTAAATTTTGAAGCGGTTTGGCTAAATTTTAAATGTTTTCCAATTAACTTTTTTGTATCTATAACAAACACAGCTGAAAATTATAATTGCTATTTATTAATTTATTTATTGAAAATATATTTCAAAAAAAGAATATTTTAATAACATATAAAATAATTTGTTATTAATATTAATTTATTAAAACTATATAATTTTAATTAAGTCCAAAAACTTTATTATTCTTGTTTGTCTTTGTCTATTTACTAGATGACTTTATGTATCTATGAAAATGAATAGTACTGGCTTAAAATAATTATCTATTTATATTATTATATTTAATGAAGAAACACAGACACTTCTGTCAATTTGATAACAAAAGTAGATCCTGTCGAGCAGACTTATGACACAACGCACCTTGTAAACCGCGAAATATCTTGTGTCACCATGTTTTCCGTTATTAGATAAAAGTGCTTCACAAACCAAAATTGAAACAGAAATGAATTGGGGAGTTTCAGAAAGTTTCTCGTTTTAAAAAGAAATCATAAATGGTAACACTTATTCAATTATCTTTGTACAGAATACATTCTATAGAAGTTTAGATCCTTTATTGTCTGGATGTCTGTCTGTATAATTGAAATACCAGACAGCCACAGAGAATCTATTATTTCTAATTCGGTACTATTTCTATTTCGATTTAATAAAAAAATATCTTAATACTTACTTTGTGATTGTTCTATTCCTCGCTTGCAGTAATATTTTTTTCTATATTCTATCTATGTCTCTATCTTGGGGCCATAAATGTATCAGGTCGCGGGAACTGTGCTTTTCATTCCTAAACGTGAGAAGACGTACAAAGAATGTGATAGGAAAAGTACAAAGTTTGTTATTTGATTAGAGTTTTTTTTCTGACACATGGGTATAAGGCTGCACGCCTAACTTACACGCATATGTGATGAAAATTGACTCGCTGCAGTCTCTCTGTGACCATGCATGACGCATGTGGGCATGCATGACGGAAAAATATGCAACGATAGGATCAAACAGCACGCGTGCGAGTTGGACATGATAGGAAACAGTCCCTGTATCTGATTTTTAGCTAGAATAATAATAAAAGGGTCGCTGTTATTAATAAAAACGTGGCACGATCCATAAAAGCCTGGTAAAAATATTTTTTTATTACATTCAGCCCTAATCAAAATGGCTTAGTGATTACGTACACTTCGACAAAAAAGCCACCCTAACTCGTTGTTTGAAGAGTGTTTGCTTCGCTTTTCAGAGAAATGGAACCCTTTTTTGAGCACGCGGGGTAATTGTAGCGTTAATTAATCAATTTCTCTTTTCATTCCAGCTGTGTTCTACTATAATCGGTTATACATATACCTCTCGGGATTTAATTAAAGACGTATATGGAAATAACACTTATTTTTTAGTCATCTGTCCTGCAAAGGCTTTGATGATATTTTATACAAATTATTTTCTTTAAAGGTTTACTACTGGACATAAATCCCTCGTAGAAGGGAGTTTTGCCGGAGTAAGTGCGTTTGGCTGTGCATTTTGGGCCAACATGAACAATGTTGGTGTTGGTTCTAGAACGATAACTTCACAGTTAAAAGTTTCTGTTCATCTACAGATTTGAGCCCTTAGTCGCCTTCTATGACATTCATAAATCTATCAAAGTAATTTACAACTAATGATAAGGACTAAGTTTGAATGTCCTATACGCTTCGATCTACTTTATATCATCCTCTAGTAAGGCATAATTTTTACCAGATTAAGAAAAGTGCGAGCCGTAATGAGTATCTCCTTTTAAAGAAGTCAGTCAGCTTTTTCACTGTTCAAAAACTAACAATATGTGATCACGGCCTGATTAGTCTGAGCCTTGGAAGGTCGAAATTATTAGGTATTTACGCAATTACATGCATATTATACAAGTTAATGTGCAGATAGAAAAAAAAGATAATGTTATTGTATGTTTACGCTTAGCGTTCGTTTTTGCGATTGAATCATTCCTATCGTATTGTATTTAATGAATATTTGGTACTGTATTACTGTGTTCATATGGATGTTATGCTGCAATTTATTTCAACTCGACCTGTGTCGGCGATTACACGCTAAATTGTATGTTGTACGAATATAACTGATATATTTTAGTACAGTGTTTCCCAGATTGACTATACAAGGAAAGACATGTGTAAAACTGAGAGGCTACTTTGTTATAAGTGAAATATTTTAGTGTTTAATATTCTAACTCGCATATTCTAATAGCAGTGTATTGTAAAGTATAAAGAATATCTTAGATTTCTAAGGATTATGACTAGTGATGTGCAACCGTTAAAAACATCGTGATATTTTTATACTCGATAGTTATGTTTTGACTCGACAACTTATTCACAGTTTATTTAAAACTGAAATGGCAATCAAGCTATTCGTATGCGTGCTGTATTATAACAATAATGTGCGTAAACATATTATAAACGATTACAAATTGTATTTACTGCGACCTCGTCATGATAGTAATTACAAAATAAACTAGTACACACTCTTATCGCGAAGTAACTACTAGTAAATAGTAGATTTCTCTACACATCGCACGTATAATAGTCTTATATATTTTGTATTAAGTGTTTGTGCGTGAATAAACTGTTTAATTTATGTTGATATGGTTTGTTTAAAGGTTCGTGGCTGACTCTCCAACAACAAGGCACAATGTCAAAATGTGAGTATTTTTCTTTATTAAATTTACTTAAACAGTGTTACTATAGTGCATATTATGCGCTATATCTTTAGCGTGTTAAGTGACCAGAAAAATAAATAATCAATAAACCAAAAAACGACGCACAGCGGAGGTTATAGTTAAGAACGTAAATAAAAGAAGTAATGAGTAAGTAATAAGTATTACTAATAATAACTGCGTGACTTTATACTAAATGAAAATGACAAATTATATTCTATATGACAATATACTCAACCTTTATAACTGATTTTTACGAAATATGTAGACTTACACAAAATTATACTTAAGGCAAGTATGTAGACTATAAATTCTTGCTGAATAATTCTATTAAGTACATTGGTTTTTTTAATTGGATATTTTCTAGAACGGAAAACTTGATATTTTTTCAAATTGCGTTTGCTAAATAAGCAGTAGTGGAAAGGGCAAAAATATCAACGTATTTGTATGGTATCGTCGGTTCATATTGTCCTAAAATTAATCGAGTTGGGGAACAATAACAGCTGCTTACGAAACGCTTGCGAATTGTCCGGCTTCTTGAGTTATGGGAAGTAATGCTCACTAGTCCTTTCCCGCGACTCTGCCTATGTGGTATTATATTGTGTTGGAAACAGAAAAGAACACACAACATCTAAATTTAGCGGCTATTTGGACGCTTATAGGACTATTCATAAAAATACGACGTTAAATTAATACTAAGGTAATCGATAATGTATTACTAACCAATAGGAATAAGAGTTTCCTACATTTCTAGCGAAATCGGTTTAATCCATAAAAAAAATGTAATTAGGCTAGCGGCAGTGTTAATCGTGTTTTAATTTGTATCAGTTTATATTATGTAAAACTAAGCTATCGCATATTTTTTTATCGAGAATGGTGAATAAATGTCTTAAAACAGTTTCGCGCATAGTAGGGTAGTGTTATTCTTACTTTACAATTTCGAAAATATTCATACGATACAAACATTGCATAGATTGTATAAATTTGTAAAGTTCAAAAGCAATAGTTTTTATATTAAACATGATGACAATTTCACTGTTCTACTACTGATTAAGAGCTCATACTTAATATTATATAGATGACATTAAGATTTAGCAACAGCATGTCGCGAAGCGTTGTCTTGTCGTATTGTCTGTCGTGTTTTGTTTAAGCCTTAAGTTTCTCTGAGGTAAGTAATATTATTATGAAATATACAATATATACGGAAATTACTTTCTTGAGCCGAGTGCCAAAACGTTATCGATACAATATCGGCGCAATGCGGCATCATTTTTCATCCCCTTAGAATATTAAAAAAACAATAATTACTCTTGCAAATTAATTAAATCCTTACTATTTTAGCTACCTTGCCCGCTCAGTTTCTGCCACAAAATCTAAAGTTTTAAATTTGTTGTCATTGCGGTGTCTATAAAAGTTGTCAAGAATATAATGTACGACAAATATCTTTTAATAAAATTTAATTAAACGTGCGCACCAGTATTCGCTTCGTGTCCTTTAACCGATATTGACTTTAAAGTAACTAATAACTAAGTAACCTGTATAAATAAGTAAATTTTATGTGTATGTTAGTAATTGGAATTTTTAGAGCTCTCGTATTTATGAAGAAATGGAATAAAATGCCTTTATTATGATATAGAAGTAGTAAAAAATCAACACCACACCTGCTGGTCAGTAGTCGATGCCAATAAGGTACATGGGTTCTACGTACGTCTATATCAGAGTGCAAACACTAGTAGATTGAACTTAAAGTCGACTGTGGACGAATTGCTATTCTTGATGACTATAATAGAATGATTAAAAACACAAACTGATTTACCACAACCTTCGAAATAGGACACGGAAGCGCAACACTGCTGTATAAAGCAGAAATAGGTGGGGTAGTTATGCCGTTGTAGTTGTACCAGGTAGAACTTAATCACCTTTGAAACACCCCTTTTATTAGACAGCTTGTATTAAGGGTGTGGACCCTTCATTTTAAATGCGCTGTAGGCCAGTAATGGGTGTAACGGTGGTACTGTTATAATCAGATCAAAGACAGTTTAAACACTTTAAATTTCAACGAGATTCAATTAAATATAAGTTGTGATAGCATATTGGCTAAAACTTGGCCTCTCAATCGGGTCCGAGACTCGAATCCCGGTCATGCAGCTCGATTTTTTTTAAGTTGTCTATATATTAGAAATTAAAATTTGCTATAACAATGAAGATAAACATTTTGTGAAAATCTATTCACCTATTTTAAAATAGAAACGTTGTCAAAGGGGTGTAAAGTCTACCAATAACTACTTGGTCGGCGCGGCGGACTGTAGCCTAAACTCCTCTCACCTTGAGAGTAGACCCGAACTCCGTAGTGATATTGTTTTGGATTGACGACTAAGCAAATATATATAATAAATGGGAAATATAGCTGACTTTACGACAGTACGCATAGCAATATTTTATTAAGGGCAAGGACCGAATTCGTAACGAAAGATAGTCTCATGTCGCAATGCGGCTCTTCCGTCTTATCAATTCAGGAAATCCGCAAAATATGTTCTGATTTCTGTTACAACATAGACCTCTAACAGATTTGTGTTGTTGGTACATTTGTTTCTCTACGTATGGTTTCTAGGATTGCGAGAGAAAATGGACTGTTGATGACACATTTTGGTCTGGTCTTCTGCTTGCGGATCAGTATGGAACTGGCCTGTTGTTAGTGGTGACTTTCGCCAATAAACATCTGTAACAAATTTCAAATAGAATCGGACTTCTACCTTTTGTTGACTACAGTTTCATTGCTAGTCCTGCGGTATAAGATGGCTTCGGAAAAGGGAGTTTGGCTTAAGGTGTGACCCTACAAATCAGAATACAACAGCGCTACACTGTTATGTCGGAGATATTACCGTTAGAGATACTAATATGAAGCTTTCTAACTTAGCTATTATTTCCCTTTGAGATGTTAGAAAGGTTTGTGTTCTTCATACTACAAGTGGGATGTTGCTGGTATATCAGAATTTTGGCTTTACTCTTGTATCTCCCGTTATATGCAAGAACACAAACGAAACTATATAGACTTATCGGGAAGATTTTGGTAGCAGTGACAGTATTCATTTTTGGTACTACAAGACCCTAATCATCCCCCATTTTAAATAAAAACATAGCTGTCATAAACAGTAATGAAACAGCTATTGATTTCAGATGGAATTAATGTGTATTATTGATTTGGGAGCGGCCGGGCCTTGTGCGGCGGGGTCAGCACTGACCATTTAATACAGGGTGGCTTCCATTAAATTACAAGAGTCTTGCGAAAGTGCAAATCCTTTTAATTATTCAGTACATACTGACAGACAGAGTATATCTTAAACGAATGTGTCTACGAGTTTATTAATAGTTGCCTATATAAAGTAAGTCGTGGCTAAGAAACATCAGGGAGTGGACAGGCATCACCTCTGTCGAGCAACTATTTCGCCTGGCCATGGACAGAGATAGATTTAGGGAACTAACGGCCAACCTTCAGTAGTGAAGAGGCACAATAAGAAGAAGAATAGAAAAATATAATTTTAGCTGTCATGGTCAGCGTCTGCCACGTCCAATATCTGTAGATATAAACTTCTCCCTATAAATATATCACATTTTTTGATAAACCAGCAGTCAGGCAATAGTATTACGCACTAAACGCACCTGATGAAACACATACAGCGCCATAAGCACAAAGAGATAGAAGTATGAGGGTCCGGAGTCTCCCAACCAACTGGGTGTGAGGGCTACGAGGAGAGCAACCAGTGGTCCCACCAGCAGCCGCAGTGGATACGCACGTAGCCATAACGACAGTGGCTCCGGTCCCGTGGTGTGCTTTGCGAGGATCTGGAAAATAAAAAAATATATTAAAATTTTATCACTTTTGGCGCGTTTGTGAAAATAGAACAGTGTATCTGACACACATTTTTTAAGCGTGGATCAAAGTTGCATGTGCCGATGTAACACACAATCTAATTATATTATACGAAATTAAATTTTCGTTTGCGTAAAAAAACGTTTAAAAGTTCTAAACAAACAATTCGTTAAATACACGAAAGAAGTATAATTTCTTATATAGATACAAATAAACGCAAACACAATTTTATTACATTTTATACATCCAGAAAAATCAGCATTACATGATTATAAAAATGCATTGAAATTAGAAACGCTACTTGAATAAAACGTTTGACTAATGAAACTGCATTGTTTCATAAAACAGCAACACTAGAAAATAAGTAAACAAACATAATCTAAAGAATACATGTTACAAATGTATTATACTAACCACAGGCATTAATATCTGCACCGGAACCAAGGGAACTGCAAGGAGTGCCATGTCCTCCCTCGGGACTCCTGCTTCTACTAACTTTAAGCCAGACACAGCATCACTTGCAGAGAATCCAAGCTGAAATTACAAGTTATCGTGTATAAACATATATAAATAAATAGTCTTTATTATATAATAGTAACAGACTAAAAAAAATTATATATAGACATAAAAACTCAGCTTAAAGAGTGAGTGATATTATTTTAATTACAGCGAAATAAGGAAAAAAGGCAGTCATATTAGACAGTAAAAACAAATGTACAAAATTTATAAGTCCATAAATTTCACAAATCACTTTGCCATTTTTTTTTAACATAGAAGTAGTAAAGGAGTATGTCCACCTGTTGATAAGTGGTTAAGAATCTAAGATAAAATTGCAGACCTACATAAGGTCAGCCATGTGCTCTGGTGTCGCATCACATCTGTACAGTTTGTTACCCCTTGAGGACTAAGTTGGAACACCTCACATAATTATGTCTCGTCACACCAAATTACATTAACAAACAATCACATTTGTTGAGTAGTACGTCTATTAAGTACTGGCTTACACTTACCTTAGCTGTAAACAGAACTAACACTAAAGTTCTGACCGCTGGCAGTTTGATAATTGTATACAATTGCTTGTACGCATTCACAACATCACTGACACCTCGTGCTGGGCTCTCTCCAGTCCCTGCATCACTCTGCTCATGTTTGAATATCGCGACCAGTGTTGTAGTAAATATGAATACCAGACCCCAGAAAAACAGGAAACTCGATAGGGTCACCAGGCCCACATCCTGTGGCTCTGAACGCAGATACTTATTGCAGAAGTAGGGAGATTCTAGAGCTAGGAACAGAACATAGCCGAGGAAGTAGCCAGCTGTCTGTCCTACTGTGTTGCAAGTCGATGCATGGCCTACATTGCACCTAAAAAGGTTTATTTATATTAGGTACTTCACAATAAGGTTTATATACACAGATTTTCATGTATAGGTTGCATGCTAAAATTACGCTGAACTAAAAAAAATAGTCTGTCCTGCATAGTCTATTTGTGAGAATAAAAATCAGTTTGTTAATTTTCTACATAAGCAGTTAGTGACCGACAGGTATAAATTTAATAAACATTCTTCTATATTGTAATATTGAGTAATAAATATACATTAGAAAATCAGATATTTTTTAATTGTAGCGCTTATTTTTACTGTAAAACACATAGGTGATTATTTAAGATAAAGAAATCTAAACATATATCTAAAATCTATTGCCTGTATATACACCTTTACTGTATTCTAAATACATAAACAAGTCAATTATACCCTGAATATGTCTCTCTTACCTCTTAAGCATAGTTAATGCCCATCCATCAACAGCAATATCTTGTGTAGCAGCTAAGAAATTTAAGAACACAAACGATATAGTCAAGTACATCATCGATGGTGCTACATCCTTTGATCCAAGCCAGCCAGTGATACTATTAGACATTATGATCATCATAAAGCCTATTAAATATTGCACTGGAACCAGCCAAGTCTTCCGTCGGCCAAACTCTGGCCAAAAAATGGCATCCACGACTGGTGCCCATAGTAGCTTAACGCTAAACGGCCAAAATACGAAACTGAACTCTGCCTGTAAAGAGGTGTATATTAGATTAATGCCTTTTATGAATAATAATCCATCAATAATAATTAATAATAGTTAATCTATCCAATGTATTTGCCTATCAAAATCAGACAGATTGATCAACAGTAGATAATGTTTTAATGATCAATAAGTAGTATAATATAAAATTTATATGAACTATATCTCAATTCACAATTTTATCTTATATTCAATATTCCACAAGCATAGAATTGAAGGTGGTAGAACCCTTTGTAGTTCGACTGCGGCGGCACCACCACCACACTTATTTCTGCCTAATAACAGCAGTATTAAGCGCTGCTGTTATCTGGTTTGAAGTGTGTGGTAAGGGAGATAAACTTAACGAGGCATTCCAACTTAGTCCTCAGGGGTAGCAACGCATC
>DWRA01001505.1:0-16787 GCA_018250295.1 Spathilepia clonius
CAATTAAGTTTCAAATAAAATCGTCTTTTCATCTTCAATCGGGTGTAAAATAGTGTACAGAAGCGCCCTATTTTGTTTTGATAAAAACCGACAGGTAGTTAGCAAAATATTGAAAACACTGGCAAGTGCGCATTTTTTTCTGATTCCGGCAATCTATATAACTCAAATTTGGAAAAAACGTTAGATGCGTCTTTTTTACCATCAGGGGCAGTGTAGTCGACCACAGATAAGATTCAAAAAATAATTAATCGTAAATATTGTATCTACCTTTGGAATTGGTATGCTGGTACCCTAAAAATTAAACATAACAATTGAACCTAAAAATATGTTATTCAATTTATTCGATTTGTAAAAAATTAAATTCGCATATTGTTATCGATACATGTTGCACACCACTCTAGAGACCGACGCACTTTCTCACCCCTCATTTAATTTTTATTTTCATTGCTTTAGAGAAAGCTGGACAAGATAGACGTATTTGCTGCCGCGTTTCCTGCCTTTGCATTGCATTGCATTGATAACGCATTATTAAGTGCAATCGACTCAGTGCGACCAGAACAAGCCACATAGAGGTTATCAGCAATGGCTATCAAGACTACCAATCCCCCGCGCCGTTCGCTACGGGTTATATTAAAGAAAATCCGAGCGCAAAGAGCTATTGTGCTCCTAAACAGAATGACAGAGCAAGAAATATTGCAACATACCCTACGCAGAAATTGCTTAGGAACCAGAAACCCAATAGTCATTGTTAAGAAATTGACAGAGCAAGAAATACTTCAACATCAGATGCGTAAAAACTTCGTAATTACCAAGAAAGCTGAAGTAGTTCTGAATAAACTTATAAACCACAACATTCAGAAAGTTAAAGAAAAAAATCAAGGCACAACTACGCAAACCACTCCCACTCCTAGTGTGTCGATGGCTGCCATGCGGAAAGCTAGATCTAGGCGTCAGGTGACACCATCAACCAGAGTACTTCGCACGAGGCGTTTGGTGCCACCAACGCTTGCACCGGCGCCACGGAGGCCATCAGTTTTTCTCCAAAATATGCGGAGATACTCCCGTTTGCAAGAACCCCCAGCCAGACGTAGGATGTCGACGAGGCAAGAACATTCAAAGCCTCCTCCAGCGGGGACTTTTGTGCTGGCGAGACGCATAAATCCAGATGGACGCACTGCGTTTTTGCATGCACCAACTATCCCCTTCCCGGATTCTCCAAGCTCATCTCGAGAAACGAGTCCAGAGGCAGAAAGACCACATCTTATTCGCAATCCAAAAGGACACCTAAATCAGTCCTGTGTTTTGATGTAATGGAGTTGGTAAGAGATGCATACATATGTATACAAGCATTCCAACTTAGTCCTTAAGAGTAGCAACTCATAAGTGATACTACTTTTATATTATAAAACTACTTCTTTATTATAAAAAAAAACAATGATAATCCGTCTATTTTACTAACAAATACATTTCATTATCCCCTAAATTGCAATAAAAATACAGCAATGATATGTGGGAAATTATTACCATTGTAAGAAACAAAACTTTTTTTAATTAATTTAATGTGAATATGAAATGTTTAAGAACATTAATAAAATGATTAGTTAACGCGTATTTAATATTACTTTAAATTTAATATTAAATTTAATATTACTTTAAAATTCTTCGTTATTTCTTTATATGTATGTTTAATTTCTATTTGTTATTTGTTTTTATTCTAGATCCGTAGAGATGGTATATACATGTACTAAAGTACACTCACATGTAACTTTATAATTCTGATACAATTTTTGTATATACAACTTTCGATTAATTGTAAAAAAATTGGATCGGTTTACTTCGTCTATAATGTAAGTTCGTAAATTTACTTCCGTGGAATTGTGTAACATGAACTATTCAATTTATTTAATGATAATTCGAAATTACATGTTAGCATAACTTCTTTAACAGCTGCCCGATAAGTATCTTCACCATGTTCTTCCACAACCATTATTTCCTTGGCGCTGCTTACACGCATCTCTTGCCCTGGGCATGACCTCGGGCACGGCTCATCTCAATTCTCTGTTAGCTTAAGTGACACTGTGCATCTAAAAACAAGATGCCTTAATTCTTGTAAACTACAATAATGTGCATTCTGTTTACCATAACTTGTATAACAAGTACTAACTAAACTTGTGCTATTGACCTATGACAGAGATGTCTTTTTTTAGTCTTAGAAAACCTCTATACTAGTTTTTACTCACGTTCATAATTCGAGGTAATGCGTAGTCTAATACTCCTTCAGTCAAAGATTGTAATAATAAGCACTTCAGATCGCCACCCCTATACTTTCAAGCAACCTATTTTGTAACAGAACTGTTTTCTGTAAGCTTAAAAAACCACTGTACTACTATTTTAACTCACTTCCTTAATCCAATATGATTTCTGGTCCAGGTCGCTCCTTCGTTTTTAGGCTGTAACATCTGTTCTGGCAAGAAGGCAACATTTCCAGTGTTTTAAATAGAGTATGCACAATGACTTATTTACAAAATGAACTGCCAAACGTCTTTTGTATCTTCAATAGGTAATTCTTTAAAGAATTTAAGTACGTGCGAAGGGCACACCTAAATTTAATATAGTCTTTAAGAAATTGTAATGTATTTGTTGGGATCATTCCTAACCATATATGTATTAAGATTATTCTTGCAGATTATGTGATTTTCATAGCGATATTTTTGTTTTAATTCGAACGTTAATAATGTTAATTTCGAAATGTTTTAATACTTTCGTACCTTTTTATCTGATGTAATGCTTACCTACTAGATAAGTGTTTTTTTTTATTGTGATTTGCAATTTTCTATCCCAGCATATATTATTTATATTGCGCATATTTATTGTATATTGTCTAAACTTTCCTACCTACGTCACATAATACAATGAAAAGTTTAGACATTTACTAGTCAGCCATACTTAAATATGTGTAAATATTTTGATTACATTCAATAAACTGTAAGCAGAAGCGTATTGTCTTTTATTTAATAGGTGTTTTTATTTTTCAAGATCGATGAAATATTAAATTAGATATACAAATAGCTGATGTGTACGTCAAGTTGAAGAAATTAAGTAAAGCAAATAAATTTATTTTCAGTAGCGTATTTAAAAATATATATTTTTTGAAAAACACCACGAGTCCTAACATCTTTCTAACACTTACAAAAACATGTAAAAACATTTGCCATTACAGATTCAATGCTAAACTACGAGTATATTCTCATTTTAGGGGGGTTGTAAGCCCCGGCTCAGTTTAATATTATTTTTAAGGATTGATAACAGACATATTCCCTACGAACTTTAGGATAAAAAAATAAAGCCCGTCTCTCGATAATCCGGTAAGACAAAGTATCGAATCTAATTATTTGCACAGTGTAGGGGTACAACAAGGGACTTGTTTTGGAATATTCAAAAAGAGTTTCAATACTCGATTCTCGTCTTAAATATTATGGTAGTTTTTCATAAGATTGTCTATTAATATTGATGACCACTGACACTCACACTCACAAAACCCCGGTTCATGTGGCAAAATAAATTAAACTTCCTAAAACCAAATGTCGCGCTTCATAAGATAGTTTGCAAGCATTGGGACTTATTCTGAAATTTGTTAACATTTTAACGTAATTTTTGCACACCTGTTATCAAGAATCATCATAAACTTGAATATATCCTTCCTATAAGCTTCCACCCAGTTTTATTAATTCAACACGTAGATTACAAACACTGGCGATGGTCATCACCATACTACTATACACTATAATCTATCATCTACTGGCATACATAGGAAAATGGTAAGATACGTCTACCTTACCATTTTCTCATTTTTCCAATTATTCTGAGTTACTAATCGAGACACACAAAGTGACTACATAACATTTAGTTTCGACCTTCACCCTATAAATATTTGGAGGCAGCATGGCCAGGAGGCAGGTTACGGAGTTCAAATTTCCCTCAAAATGTTTAAGAAACTAACTATAATTATCACAGTCCTAGACCGGGAGAAAGATTTGTGTGTTTGAAAGCCTTCCGAAAACACATTGATTATTTTCCATAGAAATAGGGCGGCGACAAAATATATAATATAATTGCGGTTGTCGTAATAACAAGGTAAATAAATAGACATGGGAGACGGGATCTAGAACTTTCATTGCAGCAATAAAGTCGACAATAATACACATTGTATAAAAGCCACACCATTTATTGAAATGATTACATAAAACAATTTCCATTAAAATATAATCCTAAAAATTATATGAGTTACACGCAATTTAAGTTAATCAATTATTCGGGTCTACAATCTTAACATTATTGATCGTTTACATTTGAATCTATGAAATATTTTTATATAAAACCCTTTGTTTACATTTACAACTCAGTAAGAAAATTATATTAGTTGGAAAAAAAAATCAAGACGTAAAAAATCATTACATTTTTCACTTATGAATATACCATTAGGCATCTATCTACTTACATACAGACAGACCGGCTGTTTGCCAAAACCCTTTAATTGAATCATAATCATAAAATAGACAAACTTATAGGTACGTAACATTAACACACGATTGTAAATGACTTCAACATACAATTATATTGAAGATTATTTTCAGTGACTATCAATGTAGTCACTGAAAAGAACCTTAACTACACTTAATGCAATGATAATTATTTCATTTAATATATTTGATGAAGTGTATTTTCAGACAAAAAAAAATAAAGTCAAGTAAAAAATATCACAATCAAACACACTAAATTACTAATGTTTCGTGACAACACAGGTTCCATTAAAATATTAATGAAATACGTCAAACACGAACTTACATTAAAATTAAACACTAAATTTATCAATTAAAAGCAATTAAAAATATAATTAGAGACAAAATGTGGTTGTGAACATGGCTCTATTTAAATAATAAATTGGCACATTTCCTAAAACTTTAAAATAAACACTTAAATAACAAAAACGTATGAGACAGTTTCTTCAATTCGACAAAATTTCTATTATTGTTTTAACTAAGAAATTAAAAGTTAATAAGAGAGGTACTAAAACTATCTTTATTCTAAACAAGCTTCGAAGACGAATACTTCGTTTGCGTGGATGGAAATACCAATACGTCGCGTAGGCCAACCAACCAACAATCGATTTAGAGTTGAAACCCTAACACGACCGTCGAAATTGAAAAACCGACCACGGCGCTTATACAATGAAACATACAAATGTAAAAATGAGTCACTTTACTGCGGAAAATCTTACAATACGACTTAGATAATAAAGTCAAATGTCATTTATCGAGCACACACATGCGTAAACTCAAATTCTCCACTTTGCACACGCACAATACATATAATGGAATATTGGAAAGATTACATCAGACTCTAATTTGTAGTAACTTTTGATAGAGTAAATTATTTGAATAAATTGTAGGTAGTTTAAATTTAAAGGAGTTATGAATATATTTTCAGTTAAGATTTACACAGTAGTATTCATTTTTTTCATTCTTTTCGCGAACATAATTTCGCAAGTATCAAACAATGACTTTAGCTTTTTATTTATTTTATAGTCAACATTGTTTATTAACCAACTTCCTTCTTCGAAGGAAGAGGTTGTCTATACGTCGCGTATATTTTTTAAGCTTAAAATTCATAGATGATTTCAAAAGTTTTTTACAATAGACTTTTGTTTTTTTTATTTACCTAAATATATTAATAATATAACTTGTACCTACGTGGTGAAAAAATTACTACAATTAAATTATGCGTTAGTGGTTATACATAAGTTCGCCTTGTTAGCACTATAACACCCTGCGTGGTGGATGCATCGTTTTACAACTTCCTTCTTACTTTGGGGACTTTCAGTTGTTCTTAGATTACTGCTGGGAGTACTTACGTAACATAAGATTGACTGTCAAACTTTTAAAGAGAGACTGATGGCCTTTGTGAAGTCGATACATTTATGGTGCCAATAAACTCAGCTTAATGCGGAGTGTTCTTGTCTAACACGATAATGGTAGCTTTACTTATAATACAACATAATAAAATTTTGGAAGTCAGAAGTAAATTTTAACCTACTTTTAGTTTTCTTATTGGCATGGAATTTTCTATGTAACTTGTTTAATAACTAAGTTGGGATAACAATACTACAACTTGGCATCTTTTAGCTAATCTGATTAGGGATACAGGAGGTGGATGTGGTAATCTTCAGCCAACCTCTCGATTTTAGGCTCATATGATTCGGATTGACATATCTAATATCCATGAAATTGTCTATTCGAGATCTCGTACCTATACTTCCAGTGAAGATTATGTGGCCTTTACGCGTAAAATCGCTAAATGGACTCCAGATTGAAGAAATTGGTTACTCCAAACTCACAGATAAGACTCCTTGCAATACTAAACATTGACCGAAATGAAAAGAATCTCAAAGCTGTAAAATTTCGATGCTCAAGACTATTAGTGTAAACCAGACTGGCACAACAAATAGCTACAGACCCATGTTTTGCTGATATAAATAAATATCAAGTGTAAAACAAATATTTTTTTAAATATTATACCCTGACTATTTATGTTTAATTTATTATAAAATTTACAAGTAAATAGTTTATAAGAATGTGTAGTGTAGTAAAAATAAACAATAAAAGAAAAGATGCTTTTATCAAGAAAAGAAAAGTAATCAAATAATTAAGTTGACTCCTATAACTTACGATACGATCAAGATTTTGATATTAATTATGAAGAATTTACGTAATTTTTTACTGGGACTCGGTACAATCGAAATTAAAGAAAATTAGAATTTGATTTACACAGATGATTATAAAATTTACGACGAGTACCTCTTCAATTATATGGTTTGAAATAGCCTAGGCTACAGCGTTTCATATAGGATGGATTAGATTACGTTAGAACATAAAAGAAAATTTAAAATAACGAAAAACGACGCATTAGAGCCCCGCAAGCGTATGTGTTTCATTTATGTATGCTCGCATGTAACAATTCATAGAAACAACAAAAACAATAATTAGAAAAAAAAAACACTTTTTGCATATTCCACATGTTTCCGACCAAATTTAAAACGTTTAATGCTCAAATAACTAACATTATTTACGTCAATAAACTCTTCCCTCATATTAATTTTCGTAAACGCAATCAAAACGTGAGATAAGTATCGCCAAAATATGTTTCTTTGTCGGTGCCATGCTAAAAATTACAAGTAAGGTAATATCAAGTGTAAAACAAATATTTTTTTAAATATTATACTCTGACTGTTCTACAGTTTTTATCTGGCTTAGTTGAACAGCGCCATTTAATAAAAGGTTTGTTAATGGAGTCGATAATTAAGCTACCTATCTGCGACAGACGTACCAGATAATAGATTGAGAGTTTGTCAATTGGCTCAAGGTCTTATCAAAGATTTTGGAGAAAATGGTATAGTGAATATCATTACTATCTTTAAACTAAACAAAGGGTACAAACTGGAAGATCACACAAAGTTGGAGAGTCAGTATGAATAATAAAAATAAAGTACCTTCCATCAAACGGAAATTAGGTCGGAATTTGGAGATTTTGTCTGGGAAATACCTAAATAGAAATATATTTGACTTTTTGTTAAAATTTGTAGGCTGCCTTGGCACAGTGATTTCAAGGATGACACAAACTTATTTTTCCCTTTAAATTTCAAGTAGTCCCTATTTAAATGTCTCGTTTAAATAAGGACTACTTACGATAAACATAATTTTGTGGTGGTCACGGAACCCTCGGATTTTTAAATACTGTGTATTGTATCAGGCTGATCCGTCGCCAATATTACGATAGTCGCTAATAGGCACGAGAATACGGTCTTTATGTTTGTTTTTACCAAAATTGTTCCTAGCTGGGCACAAGCATTCTAAACCAAATATTTTAACATTCAGAACCAAAGCCAGGAAACCTAAGATTAATACACTTGCTATGCCTTTTTATTTTTGCCAAAAATTTACCTTCATCGTCATATATATTTGACAGTTTTAATAAACTCGCTACAGGATATTTGGTTACAAATTAATTTATAAGATTTGGATTACGGAGCAAACGTGGTAAAGCGTTTATATTGTGCAGTTTTCGCTAAAATAATGAAAAGTTCCATCTCATCTGTTTTTGATATGCGTGTTGTTTTTAATTTATTTTATTATGATACCAGAGTTGAGATTTAATTATATTGAATAGTTTCTAATTTCAATTATTGTCGATATCCTTAAAATTTAATATATCTATTTGTAATTATACCTACAGCACACTCACACAAAACTTATTATAATGATGACGACGAATAACGACCGATATTAAAAAAAAAACCTATAAAGGAAAATCACACATACACACATACAACTAGATTTAAATCCCTTTCTACTTCTCTCAAACACCAGGTTTTATTAAATAATTCACGTTATAACTATATCCGTAAAATTTAATATATCTAGTTGTAATTATACCTACAGCACACTCACACAAAACTTATTATAATGATGACGACGAATAACGACCGATATTTAAAAAAAACCTATAAAGAAAAATCACACATACACACATACAACTAGATTTAAATCCCTTTCTACTTCTCTCAGACACCAGGTTTTATTAAATTATTCACGTTATAACGATAATAACGATTCCAATTTGTAAATCTATTTGTTAGACTCGATAACATAATCTACAGCTTCGTTAAACGTTTTTGGATAACCCTGACTTAGCCATACGATATATTTTAAAACATATAAATAATAGTACATTTTATTGCCCTAAGAATACTAGACATAAATAAGGCATCTACATATATCATGATGTTCGGTCCATCTTAGAGATTTGGTTAAAAGACATTTCGTATTTAATATCTGTACCTCAGAGATATATAGTAGTAAGTCCAGTTTGGGCGAAAATCTGTTTTTTACATTATTAAAATCCCGAAAACCAGTTCTATAATGGTAAAATGCATTAAGTCCTATGATCAATATTTTGGAAAATAATCACTTTCTAGTCTAGTCTATTAAAACATGTTCAAAGTAGGATGCCACGCAATTTTATCTGTGCAGTGAAATTTGTGTTTTGGTGCTTAATATCGTATGTATACCTCTGATGTACAGATATTAGATATATACTAGTAGTTGTTGCATCGGATGTTTCACCACATACGAGCACATTGTGACAAAATTTAATGACATTTTTATTGTACCTGGATGTTTTTACTTTTTATTTTTTTATTTAATCTTTGTAGACCTCTTTGTAATAACTAATTATCTACTATAAACCTGAGAGTCTGGTAATATTAAAATATAAAATCAGAAATCAATTCGCACACATTGGAACCTTATAAATAAGGATATTTTTCTTATAAAACTAAACAAGCAATTCAAACAGAATAAAAATAGGGTCTTAGTTTACCCGTACATGCCTACATATTTAGACGGTAAAACACACACATTGCACACATTAGAAAAAATATATATCTAGTAAAACTTGGAAGTTTACTTCTTATGTACGTACATATATGTTATATTTGTATCTTCAGGAATTATAGCATTGTATGTCATTGGTCGACTTGATGACAAATATAATCAATGTTAGATATTAAATAAGTCACACATAAAATCTAATCTAACATCCGTTAAAACCGTTAATTAAAAAAATTAGGATGTACACATTTTTTACTTCTTTTAGAAACTTTGTCCAATATACTTATTATGTATTCATTTATAGTAGATAGCACACATGGGTTGAATAATGATCACATAATTATTAAAAATAAATGTATAGAACAGTGAAATGAATTGTCATTATTATCTAATTACTGTGAGTTATTTTATCATGACAAATTAGAATAATGTTTTATGGTAACCAAATGAAATTACACCAAAAGTCTTTCTTAATGTCATTGTCAATTTATGAGTAATGAGAGAAACTGGTCAATTGGAACGTATTTTAAATAAACAAAGCTATTAGATAATATTATTGTCATCGCACAAATTAAAATTATAGGTATACGTGCCAGCAGGCACTAAAATTTGGGAAACTGATGCAGACGTAATCTAAACCCTGTTGAAATATGTCACTGTAGCAAGTAGTCTGAAATAAAAAACCAATAATATTTATTTGGATACGCTCCACACAATATCTACCCGTGTTATTTATCTATTTACAATAATTAACAATATTAGACTACCACACTTTTTCTCGTGTCCCACCGCTGGGCACCGATTTTTCTCCATAAGTAAATAAATATGGATTTGGCGGGTTAGTAAAGAGAGATAGATACGTACAACACACCTATAGATACTACTTTTGCCTACTAGATATTGTCAAACTTTGATCTTTAGATTGCAGTAATTGGATACATTGATTATTTTCAACGAACGACGCTATACGGCTCTGTTCAGTTCAGTTCAGTTAATTTGCTTTGAGACGTCCAACATTGACAACAGTGAAAACTCACAGAGGCATATCTTCAAACATATAATTATTTGAAAAACACTCACATTTTTTATTCCTTTTATATTTTACAACTTTATGTTCTTTGTAGAATAAAAACATTCGCATAGATACCATAATATTAGTGTCGCTTTTGCATATATAAAACCTTATTTCTATGCTTAGCGTTTACTGAAAGCCCTAAGCCATTGGCGAAAATCGAAAATATGCTTTACGAAGTTTGCATTGGCCGTAAAATCATGTGGCAAAATTTTTATACGCACATAAGTGTTAATAATCAGAAATAAGTGCCTGTAACACGCTCAGCAACAACGCATAAATTTCTAACCAGTATCACTGTTATTTTAATTATCATTTGCAATTATATTACTTTTATTAGAAACTGGAAATTATGCTCACAACGGTGAGACATTAAAGTGCGGCAGCTTATTACTACCTATACAATTTTCATGATTTTCATCAATGTTAGCTAGCTTAAAAATCGGCGAATTTCTAAAACAATTTGTATCCCTTAAGGGATGATTTATCAAACCCCATAAATCATGTGTTTCGTTATTTGTAACCAGAATGCCATATACTAATTTTCACTTACTTTCAACATCGCTTGCAAAAATAGCGAACTTTCATACAAAGTTCAACCGATTTTAAACCCCCTTCCAGCGTGAATTTACAAAAATCCTTATTATATTACTTATGTACGTCTAAAGACAACGCCTGTAAAATTTATGAGCCTGTCAGCAAGTGAGTCAGGCACTTTTTTTGCATTTATAGGTATATATAGAGGTTGGAGAGAAAGTTCTGTCGTATTTTAAATAGGCAGATAATTTTGCTTACAATTTAAAAAAAAACATCTATCTAGTGGGTCATTCGGTTTTAGTTTTGTTTTTTAGCTGCTGTATAATATACAAGGATTCCTTTTTTACCATTTATCATTAACTTGTGATATTTAAAGAGAAAAACATGAATACATGGAAGTGCATTTGCGACACTGCATTTTGTATAAATTCTAAAATGGAAGCAACGCATCGATTGCATCTGAAAATTTATGTGCGGTCTTTGGAAAAGATATTGTAAATGTTCCTACTTGTCAAAGATGGTTTTGCATAATTTCGTTCCGAGGATCTGAGCCTCCAAGAAAGTGATCGATTTGGACGACCATTCAAGATCGATAATGACGTTTTGAAAACCATGTTGGAAAATAATTCACATTTAACAAGTCGAGAAATTTACGAAGAGTTTGGCATTCATCATACAACTGTTGGAGATCACATAAAATCTCTTGGGTTTGTGTTAAATCAAAGTGTTTGGATTCCAATGAATTAACGGAAAAGAATTTGTGTGATCGTGTAAGAGTAAGATCGTTGCATCTGATTAGACACAAAGTGGAGCCGTTTTGGGACAAGCTGATTACTGGAGATGAAAAATGGATTCTTTACGAGAATATTAAGAAAAAAATCTTACTGCATACCAGGAACATCATCAGCAACAGTTCCAAAACCAAGTATCCATCAACGAAAAATAATTCTTTGTTTGTGGTGGGACAGGAATGGTCCAGTATACTATAAGTATGCTGAAACAGGGCAAAACCATCAACGCGGATCTACACTGCAATCCGCTACATAAATTGAATGCAGCTATCAAAGAATAAAGGCCAGCATTAGCGTCCAGAAAAGCAACAGTCTTTCACCACTTGCATATTGCAATGGGGACAATAAAAACCTAATGCGTTAGGATGGGAAGTCCTTAGTCACCCACCGTATTCACCTGACATTGCACTATCTGATTATTGCTTGTTCAGGTTGCTGCAAAATTATCTAACGAGAAAAATATCAAGTCTTTTGAAAGTGTTTCTAAGGCAGTTGCTGACTTTATTGACTCTAAGGATGAGAAATTCTACAAAACAGGAATTCACAGGTTACAACAGATGGCAACAAGTTGTAACCAATAAATGAACATATATAATTAATTAATATTAAACACATATTTGCACAAATGACTTTAAATATTTGTATAAAATACAACACAAGTTTCCCTCCAACCCAATATAGGTACAGATGACATATATTTTTTATCATTGTAAATAAAATCCACGAGATTACATACCAGTAAACAGGTTAAAATCGTTGGTTTGTATTCCAACACCTGCCGACCTCTTGTATGTTTGCGTGTCCTTGGTGCTGCCATTTTGCTGCGGAGAACACGAAGATGTAGCTTCTTCGGTGAAATATGTTTTCAGTCGAAAAATCTAGGAACAAGACAGATAGACCAAATGAAGTGCACAAAAATAGTTTTTCAAATATATTTTTTCGTAATAATGAATATCTGAACCAGTGTCATATTTTCCGAAAAATGGAGACTAGGAACGCTGGGAAATTTTGTATTTTATTTTCAACTAAGAGTAGAGCACGTTCTCCCTCGCTTCGCGTCCGAGTACCATATTCATACAAAATGGTAGCAAAATAAATCTGTAGCGTGATTAAACATACCTATTACATATATTAGGTACATATACTTACAGAACATGTTTAAACAAAAAGGCGATTGTGCAATTAAAAAAAGAATCTGAACATTTAACTAAAAAATCAACTTTTTTATAAAATATCCTAGTTTCCACAGCGCTAATCAAGCCGTACATACAAAGCTACGATATTTTTTTACAGATATTTTACAACAAAAGGATTACTAACCTTTCTGAGTTACAAATGGCGAGCAATCCTCCGAGCCGGTATTTTCTCTGACGTAATTATGTAAGAAGTACCTGAAATGTAAGCAACTTTATAATTTCACATAATGTATTATACTTTCCTGTATCTAATTTCAGTAATTAGCAAAGCTTTTCGCAACAAAATTGCATAATTTCATCCGATTAACTTAAGTAAAAGTGGGTCTACAATAGAATGTTGTTTTTAAAAATATAATTCAAAATGCTCGACCTCTTTTTCTACAACTATTTAATAATATAATTTACAACATAATACTCAGTAAAGATGAGCAAAACAATATTTACATCATGTCGAAACAGGTAGATTGTTTCAAGTCAAACATTAAAAAATGTACTATTAGTATTTTTATTACAAATGTAACAAATAAAGTCAGCAAATTTATGATAGTAAGTAAAAATCTAAACCAATTTAACTTAACACAAAATAAGACCAACTTGAATTATGTCTATCCATTTATTTGAATTAAAAAAAAATGGCCTAGCGCTAGTCTCACTCGCAAGCGAAGGGTTCTGTAGCATTAAATAATAAAAAAAGTTGAACTGTTTTCCAACTACCAACATAAGTTTGTTTTTCATAGTGTTTATATCAATTACAACGTTATGTATTTTGGTTTTTGAAAAAGTGCTATATCTCAGAAACTATCAACCGTATCTTGTTCGAACCAATTTTCCTTGACATCTACAACATATGTTTTATCCAGATTATTCACTCTCTTAGTTTTAAAGGGGGGGGGGGACACATTGTACCACTTCAAAAGAGCTTATCTCTCAAACAATCGACTTTGAGAATAAAATGGTCTTAGTAAATTCAATGTCATTTTTGAAGACCTTTCTATAGACATTCCACACGTGTAGGCAAGATGATTTATTTTTTCAGTTTCGGTTTCATGTAGGTGAGCCCCCCTAAATATAACATATTTTTTATTTTTGTACATAATTCAGGAAAGCGGTTTACAGAATACACTTACCTACCAAGTTTCTAATGTGTAGTCTTAATAGTTTCCGAATAAAGTGGCTGTGACATACGGACAGACGAATGGACAGACAGACATGACGAAGCTATAAGGGTTCCGATTGTTGCCATTTCATCAAAATCAAAATCAAAATATTTTATTCAAAGTAGATCCTTTACAGAATTCTTTTTGAACGTCAAGATTTTACCACCACTTCACTAGGTGTTTTTTATGGAGAAGAAGCGGCGAAAGAAACTCAGGCGAAAGATACTACTTTCACATACCACACTTTCCATGCCTAATCCTACACAAGGGCACAAAGATTTTTCCAGTATCGTGAACGCCATGGTAATACAAAGACTAGTACATAAAAACCCAGACCTAGACGCAAACCTCAATTCACCATTTAGGTATCTAACGTGACGGAGTTCGAATGCGGAACCTATTGCGTATCAAACCGGCATGGTGAGTGCTCCCCCACGCGGACGTTTAATACTGTACTCACTTCGGATTCATTAATTTCGTGCACGTCGCATTTTACGACTTTTAAACCTTGATTTTACAAGTAATTTAGCATAACATAAATCTATAATTACATATGTATGTAGTTTTTGTAATAAACTGGCCAAAATTAAGCATATTTAAAGTGCTGCCACACTGCTGTTGAAGAATGTTTTCTACAAACTGTACAAACATTTTCTAACACTATAACATTGCTGACAAATATTCGGAAATGTTACATTATGTTAGAAATTGTTAATTTTTTACAAACATTTATAACACATTGCCGCACTGCTGTTTAAATTGTCTCTGCTGTTTAAATGTTGTAAAATGTTTACTAACATTATCTAACATGAAAACCATTTTTTAACATTGTGATCATATGTTTCTTAACAAATGTATACTAACGTTTGTAAACACTGTAAACAGCAGTGTGGCAGCACCTTTATATTATTAGTAGTTAGTTTATAGCGCATTTTTTATATGGCGGAGTAGCAAACGAGCATGCAGTCCACCTGATGGTAAGTGATAGCTGCCCATGGACATTTGCAATCCACCCCAGATAAGATCTTTCGACACAGGTTCGAAGAACCCTTACAACTTAAACTCTACAAGTTATCGAAATCAATCAGTCTCCATTCGACATTTGGTCCCGGGTACCTTAAAATTATGTTTTAGTGTCTCTATTGAACTATGTAACTATTCATCCTAAAGGCAGTCCTTGAAATGTAACGGCAACATAAATTGCCTTTACTTTAAGGAAATACTTATAAATTTAGGGAATTACTTTAAGGAAATCAGTTTAGCTCAACATTTTTGTGTTTTTTTTAATTACTAAAAATATTGTTATTTGTTGCTGTCTTTACTAGGTATAAAATAAGCTAAACAGCTTCTTTACTGACGCTTGTAGAAGTATTTCAAACTATGGTCCATGTAATAATTTTTGGAACAATTTATAAGTGAAATACGGTAAGTACTAATCCATTTGAAAGAAATCAAAGACATAAATGTTTACAAGTTATGAAGCGCTTTGAATGTCAAACGTGGTATAATTTTTAAATCGGGCGTACCATCGAAGAAGGAAAATTAATAAAAAGCTGAAAAGGGTCGACTTATTGGAGGCATTCATTCTCGGATCATCCTATTATTACTCCTAAAATTCTCAGTAAAAAGGAAAAAGGGGATCATAACAGAATTTATTTTATATATCGTCAGATTGTACCTAAAACGTAAAGTGAACAGAAAAGTGTGAGGAAGGCTCAGAAAATTATTTTCGAGGGTGACCATCAAACAACTTTCCGTTCGCTACAGAAAGTTGGAGTAACATAAAGAAAGTTTTATGGGCCGATAAAGACCTTTTAAAGGGTCTGCGCCAGAAACGAGACCCCGTACTTCGGTTAGTGTGCTGCAAATAATTTTAACGATTGAAATTCCGAATTCGTGTTTCGTCGTCAACCCATTACTGACCTACTGCTGAGGACAGGTTTCCTCTCAGAGTAAAAGAGGTTAGGCCATAGTCTATGACGATAGCAAGTGCAAATTGATCGACTTCACACACCTCTGAGATCTTTTTTCTCAATTAACTCTCAGGTGCGTAGATTTTCACGCAATATTTTCTTTCACCGTTATAGTAACTGATAACCAATTTCTAATACACATATTAGTTCTAAAAATCAGAAGCGCTTGTAATCCTCCCCAGATAAGACCAGAATTTTGCGTGAGGTCGACCACAGATGCGTTCTCTCCCTTCAAACCAGAATCCAGCAGCGCTTAATACTGTTGTTATTAGTCAGAAAAGGTGTGGGAGTGGCGCCGCCGGAGTCGAACGACATAGGGTTCTTCAAAGAAACCTGTATAAGAAAATATGATTATGTCTGCCACCGCTCGTATTTGGTAAGTTCAACGCCTGTAGACATAATGAAGGCCTTCTACATCATTATTAGATTAAAATAAATTAAATTCGGAAGATTATTACTACGTCTTATACGTTACATATAATATCTAATTTATGTTAAACTTAATATTTAAGGTAGCTTGAGGTTTATTTTATATAACTACTAGCTGACCCGGCAAACGTTGTTTTGCCTTATAAAAATGATTAAAGTACTAAAATGGCCATAAAAAAATAGGGG